>SPJY01036418.1:0-10658 GCA_005191435.1 Raddia distichophylla | reverse complement strand
TCTCCGCCCAAATCGATTTATTCTTCTCACCGGAATATCGGGCCACCCGTGAGCGCATCAACAAGCTCCCTTAAGTTGGTCAAATAGATCATCAATCCTGGGTAACGGATACTTGTTTTTGATCATCACTGCGTTTAAGGATCAGTAATCCATGCACATTCTTAGTGTTTTGTCCTTCTTTTTAACAAATATGGCTAGAGCTCCCCAAGGTGATGCACTAGGGCGAATAAATCCTTTGTCCTCCAACTCCTTGAGCTGCTTCTTCATTTCAGTCAAAAGGTTGGCCGATAACAGGTACGATCTTTGAGCTATCGGTGCAGTTCCAGGTGCTAACACAATAATGAACTCGATGTCATGGTCGGGTGGCATGCCAGGCAATTCATTGGGAAATACATTTGGGAATTCTCGAACCACGGGGACTGAATCCAAGGTGACTTCTTCCAGCTGATTCAAAGTATTAGCAGTCTTGGTAGAAATATTCGAAACAACTTTCACTTGAATGCCATCACTGCTAACAAGGGAAATGGCTCGATTGGCACAATCAATCTGACTTTTATATTTCGTTAACCAATCCATGCCTAGGATAATCTCTATCCCCTGCGAGTCTAGTAGGATAAGGTTTGCTAGGAACATAACTCCCTTGGCTTCTATTCTTAACGTAGGACATATTTTATTGGTTCTAATAGCTCTTCCCGGCGACTGAACCACCATAGGGTTCTTTAAATCCACAATAGTCCAATTATTTGATTCCACAAAACTTTTTGATATAAATGAATGTGATGCACCAGAATCAAATAATACCGTAGTTGGAACTGAATTTACCAAAAACTTACCAAGGACAATGTCTGGGGCACTCTGGGTTGCTTCTGTAGTGATATGGTTGACTTGACCTCTGCCAATAGTCTGAGGTGCCTTGGGAGTCTGAGGTGCTCCCCGACCTCTACCCGTAGCTGGTGCTCGAACAGCTGATCCCAGGTTGAATGGGATAGGAGTCACTGTTGGATGCTTCTGAGGACACTTAGTGGCATAATGACCCCACTGATTGCAATGGAAACATGGCACTCTCGCAGTATTGTTGTTTGGTGGAGTCGGTGCAACGGTGGTCTGACGAGGTGTTTGAGATATCGGCGATTCTGAGGTACTGGCACTGGCGGTGCTGGCTACACTGGATAACAAGTAGGCTGGTAAGGAGTGAACCGAGGTCTGAAGTTGCTAGACCCTTGGTGATTCTTCTGACCCATCTTCCTTTTGCGCTTTTCCATGCGCTGGTGCTCAACATCCTCTTCAACAAAGGCTTGATTAACCAAATCCTGGAAAGTAGCACAATTCTTGGAAACCACAAAAGCTTTAAGGTCTAGATCCAATCCTTCCACGAATCTTCATATCCTATCAGACTGCTCCTTAACATCATTGTCAGCATAGTGGGAAAGGTAGTTGAACTTGCTCAGATACTCACTGACGGTCATGTTTCCTTGCTTCAAACCAAGAAACTCTCACCTCTTCATGTCCATAATACCTCTAGGAACATATGCTGCTTTGAAAGCATCCTTGAACTCATTCCAGGTGATTGCGTCAGCGTTCTGATGGGATGCACTGAAATTCTGCCACCAGACAGTGGCGTCATTCCGAAGCATATGACCCGCAAAACTGGCATATTCCTGATCAGTGCATTGAGCTATATCAAGTTTTCTCTCCACTTCTTCTATCCAATCTTTAGCCATTACGGGCTCCTCGGATCCGGTGAAAGTATTGGGTCTGGTCCTCATAAAATCACCGAACCTAGACTGAGGCTGATATTGTTGAGGCTCAACCTGGGCGGGAGCGGCCTGATTATTGAGATTGTTGAGGTTGTTGACAATGGCTTGGAAAGCTTGTAGGTGCATTGCCAAAACTTGGTCAAGCTGAGGTGGATTAGGAGGCAGTGGTGGCAAATCCTCATTGGCTTGATTTCCAACATTGGGTTGACTCGGAGGTTGACCACGGCTTGAGGTTGATCCTGGGGCTCATACGTTATCAATCCTCTTCCTCTACCACGACCAACATTAATTCTTCAGGTGTCCACCAACTGAATGAGGGTCGAATTAGGATAAGAGAGCCGAAAGCCAAGACTCTAATAGGGAGGTATAGGATGTAATGCACACACAAACAATCACACCAGAACAATCAAAGAAAAATGTTTCCGAAACCACACAAGTGATAGCTGCATGACTTAGTCATTGCGCACTGTCTCAAAATTCCAAATTGAAGATCCAATATCGTCTAATACGTATAGTTTACATGGGGTGCTACAGTCTTAGGCTTTATTCCTTCCTTTCTCCATACATCTATAACTATGGCTCTCTTAGTGAGAACAAGGTTCCTGATTCTTTTGATTTAGAAAATAATTTCAGAAACAGTTTTTGGGTTGCAAGACAAAAGATGATGCGAGGGAATAGAAATGTGACAAGGGACTCTAAAAATTTTTAGATAGAATTAAATAGATGAGATGATTTTTCAAAGTTTTTTTAAAAATATAATTTATAGCAAAATAATTTCTAAAGAATTTCCAGTATACCTAGGTTGCGTTCTACAGCCAAGGCTCTGATACCAACTCTATCTGGACCCGCTTAACGGAGTCGAGTCTCTTCTGCGCCTTCCTGTACTAGTCCCTGGATCAGTAGCTAGTACACACAGATTTCCAGAACTTGGATCATAACCATTCTTATTAGAACAATAAATATTATATCAGAGTGCGGCTATTAAGGCTCATAGAAAAGTCTGGCACGCAGGCCGTACAACTGCGGAAGCATGGGTACATAGTAAAATCGAAAAGAAATCTCCAACACAATCCCACAGGCAAGGCTGTAGTAGCGATCCTAGGCGTCGGAGTAATCCATGTCCTGAACAACATCGGCGAAGTCGTCGTCTCCAGGCTCAACATCGTCTAGGTAGTAACTCTGAGACTCTGAACCTACTCGTTGGAATGAGCAGCCCCGCGAGTGAACGCGAGGGGTGAGTATATGTGCAAATACTCGCAAACCAAATTGACATATGTAAATGGGGGCTTATCAAGGGAGGGATTTGGGTTTCTTTTGCGGAAAGCCAACTTTACAAATTTTCCTATATCTTTGAAAATGTCGAAAAGAGTTAAGAATAGTAAAACAAATCTTTTTCTTTTGAAACTCCGGCTACCTGCCTGTTTTGACTCACCAAGGTCAACTCATGGCTACCTGCCATGTCGTAAGAGGACTCAAAGCTAACTGCCGAGTCAAACAAAAGTCTCGTGGCATCCTGCCATGTCAAGCTCATAACTGCCCTACCATGTCAACCTCATGGCACCTACCATGTCAATCTGAATATCTCAGAGCTAACTGCCCTGTCAACTCATGGCCCCTGGCATGCAATAACAGTCACTCCACAGCGTCCTGCTGTGAAGGCCCAAAACAAATCTCACGACGTCCTGCCGTGTTTTCACTTTAAATCACCATTTCGAAATCAAAAGTGTGAAAGACTACCATGAGGCAGCGCTCCATCGCCCGCCCTTGACCGTGGGCACGGCAGTCAAGATAGTTCTACACTCTGCAGAGGTTGCACGCTTTACCCACGAGAGGTAATTTACGAAGTAAACCACCACAAGGTCTTTAACCAACTCATTCCTAGCTTAGGCATCTCTGCTAAGGATGCCACCTCTGGGCTGGTACTCAGTTGCCAGCGTCCCCCTCTTGCGCCAATAGGTTCATAGTCTGCATGACACCGTGTGCTACGGATTTTACGATCCCTATTCCACCAAGTGAGATGCCCAAACTAAGAACTTGCAGGGTACTCGACCAGGGCCTGCCCATACCAGCACTCGTGGTCGCACTGTTGAACTTAGTTTGACTACCTCAAGTACTCGATTCTAAAGGATTTAGGTGGTTCCCACACTGGGCCCAAGTCTCATGCGTATTGCACCAGTCCATACAACCATCCACCCAATCCAGACTTTTGTAAAAATAATTTCCCTTTTACAATACCAACTATTGTACCCCAATAGTCCCATTTTACCAAACATGGCAGCGTCAACTTCCTTTAAATCACGCATTTCAAACATTGCAGTTCACATGAAATAACAATGTCCACTACACGTAATAAATAGCAGGACTAAGCATTTAACAATCAACTGAGCAATGAAATAGCCGTAAACAAGATATAATATCCTAGGGTTGACAAGGATCAGGTTTATATGACAATAATAATTTGTATGGGCATTTAACTAATCAACCTAATTAATTAGCATTGTTATGTGTCAATTATCATGCATGTTCACAATTCTATAAAATCATTTGTAACAATAGGTGACAATATGATCAATAAAGTTTGAGGGAGGAAGCCAACAGTGACTTGCCGTCAATCCAGTCTTCCGGGCATACGGTTAGGTCCTCGGCTCCAACGACGTCGGTATTCGGATCTAGTGCAAATAGACAGAGCACACAATAAATGCACATACCAAAAATATCGATGAAAATAATGTAAATGACCTTTAAATTTAAAGTATGCTTTTTTAGGAATTATGAGGAATTTATTTCACTGAATTTGAAACTATATTGCAAAATATATGAAATAAATAAATTTATTATATTAAATAAAATAAAGAAAACAATAACTGGGCTCGCACGTGGCACAGCCCAGCTCGGCTCGGCCTGGCCATGGCCTTGGGCCGGCTCGGCGCTGAGGACACCGGGAGGGGGCGCTGACAAGGCAGGTCCGCATGTCGGCGACCTAGAGAAGGGAGCGAAAGTGACTGTGGCGCATGGCGGGGAGGACCACCGGTGGTGAGGGGGATGGTGTAGGTGCTCGGACGTGCTTCGGGGAGTTGAGAAGACGATGGCGGCGCGGATTGTGGTTGGTGAGGTTTGTGCCATTGTGGCGGCTTGGAGGTGTCTCAGGTCAGTAGGAGAGCACGGTGGCGGCGAGGAGGCACGGAAGGGGGCGGCAAACTCTCGAGACGGTAGGGGAGTAACACGGTCCCTAGCCGTGGCAACTTACCGGCGGCATTGGCACACCACCATGGCTGGACGAACAGGGGAAAGGGAGGCGCGGTGGGCTTTGGCATTTTATAAGCATTGCCGGCGAGAGAGGACAACGGCATGGGGGCCACGTCGGCAAGTGAGGGATGGCGTAGCGTGGACGCCACGTCGGTGAAGGTACGGCGGCAGGACCCACAGTGAGCAACGAGTGGAGGAGGAAGCTCCGGGGAAGAGACAAGCCGATAGGAAAAGGGAAAAGAAAGAAGAAAAAGAAAAGAAAAAAAAGAAAAAAAATAAAAAGAAAAAGAAAAGGAAGAGATAGGGCCCACTGCCAAAAAAATCATAAAACTTAATTTCTAAATTTCTTAGATCAAATTTCAAATTCAAATGGATTAAATCAAATTTTGACAAAATAAGAATAACATTTTCAAATTTTAAATTTAATTCATTCATATTTTTATTAAACCCAGATTAGAATATTAATTATCAAATATGGAATTTTAATTTTTATAAACAATTATTCTGAAATCCAAAATATTATTTTGATTTTAATAGCAAAAATTCTTTATATTTAACTCCCAAAATTAAAGTATAAATTACAAAAATATCATTTTAGATTTTGCGAACAACTATCTTAAAAGTCCACAATCAAAATATTATTTTCACCAACAGATGTTTTTGACTTGTGCAAGAATAAATTTTGAAATCCAAAATATTTGAATATGCTTTTTAGAAATTAGCATGCACATGAAATATAGTTGCCCAGAGTTAGGGTTTTTAAAAAAATTGGGATGTTACAGTAGGTGACCGGATTCTGTACCTGGCAATCACATGAGATGGCATGGACAGGAAGCATTGTTGTCGCAAGGGTACGAGACAGCTGGAGGCTGGGCGTCATTTACTTGGCGAAGAAACGTGACTGATTGGTGGGCCCAGGTGTGGGATGGCAAACATGATGCTGCGAGAAAGGTGCGAGGATGCTTTCGGAGGAACATGGTGTGAATATTGTTTGCTGGAAGTGAGTTAAGTAGCGTGTGTGTTGTATGCAATTGATCGTCAGATCAAAGGTGGAAACCAACCGTAGGGTTTAGGGGGGTCTCACCCTAGGGCTATAAATAGAGGGAGAAGGGAGCACCTCCTCCCCATCCCCTAAGCTAGAAATTTCGTATTTATGAGAAGGGTGTGTGGGAGAGAGTGGTGGGACCTAAGAGTGCTTCTGGTCTTGAGTTCGACTTGTAATATCCCAACTATGTATGGAATGAAATATCCATTCTTCAAGTTTATGGCGTGTTCTTGCTAGTTTTTAGGTTTGATCTTGTTGCTTTGTTAATTTTTTTTCAACTAATTTATTTGCTTCCTCTCCTTCTCCATACCTCTGATTCATGATGTCTTGAGGTTGCTGATTTGTTTTGACACCTTCTTTACACCCAAGGATAGGCTAGAGATCAAAGTTTCTCACGAGTTGTAAATCTTTCTAGAACTTGTTCTTTACGCATCAATCAGTGTTTGATTTTTAGAAAAAAAAAATACGAAACTCATTTTTGAGTACTTTCACTTAAATAAGTTATGTGACTTCCGTATCTATCAACACAAAACATTTGAAGTCACGGAGATTCTTCGTTTGAGTGCATTGAGGTGAAAACCGAGGCCCAAACTTTCTTCTAGAGGTCTTTGACACACTGTAGTGATTGATTTTTTTCTCATTTTTGTGCCAGGAAGTTTGAAGTGATTTTTGTTGCAGTATTTATTGACTTGTCCTGACAAAGGAAAAAAAATTCGCAAAATTATCGGAGAACCATAAATCCACCAGAAACCTCTTTTAAGTAAGGACAGTTACCGAAAGAATCTATTTTGCTTTTCTAAAAGTGGCTTTATTGATTTGGCTTGATGTAATGTATTAAAGCAAGGTTTGAATTGATTCTATTTTGTTTGGACACTTGACAACTAGGATTGTGACTAAAAATCCCCTCATATTTTCATCGGTTTCAACCATACAACCTTAGGGTACACATAGATGTCACGGTGTTTGGATTTTGTAAGGTTGGTGAGTTCAAGGAGCACCAGTCTGAAGAAAAATCTTCAAGGATCCCATTCACTCTTCAAGGATCCCATTCACCCCTCCACTGGTCGTCGTAGCGGGTTTACAAATAGTATTAGAGCATCGGGTTGTATTTATTTTACAAGATTTCACCGATCTTTTGAAACCATTCCTGTTGCTTTGAGCTATGGTGGATAAGTATTCCACCAAACACCTTGTGTTCTCCTGAGTCAATTTTCCTTATTGGAAGATGAGGATGGAGGCGTATATTATGGCTCATGGATACAACATTTGGCTAAACTTTAAGAATCCTTATGAGGTGCCTGAAGAGGTTACGGCCGGGAATCAATCAGATATCGTGCTCAATACGAAAGCTCGAAACTACATTATTCAATGCCTAAGCCGAGGGGAGTATGAGCGAGTTTCCTTTCATGATCTCAAGAGTGAAGTCATGGTACTTAGCGACAAGTGACGTAAGGCTTTTGGCAAGGGTAACATAGGTGAACATGACTATTCTGACTCTTCCCTTTCTTGCAAGTTTTGTTCCAGCTTCATCAGGAGTGTGAGTACCTGTTGACGGCCAAATTTGATAACAATTAATATGATTACGACCGTCAACATTTGGTGAAATGAATGGAACATGAACTAAAATTGTGCAAATTTACAAAGTTCCACGAGTTTTGGTAAGAATTTGCATGCAGGGACCCACTGAGTGAAAATGGGCCCGAGCCGGGCAATTGAGTGGGTCGGCCGACCCATACACATCACCGATCCGGCTCCAACTTCTCCCAGATGGCTTAGAAGCACAAAATAAAGACATCTCCACCCTCTGTTGCAGTCTGTTTGATCCAATGGACCCGGTTCCTTCAAAAATGAGCATAGGATTCTATTGGAATCCTAACTTGCCGGTGTCAACTTGATAAACCGACTTGGGGAGGCAATCAACACCGTCTAAAAGGAATCCCATCAAAATTGGACGGCTAGATGAGGCAAAAGTGGGTCGGCCGGACCACTTAGAGATGCCCTTTGGATTCTCCTTTGGAGGAGGAAGAGGTGACATGTGTCCCAACTCGTGGCCTATAAAACGAGTTCATTTGAAGATGGACAACAAAGAGCAACACAAGTGAGAGAAAGCAAGAGTGAAGTAGAGTTGTGCTACTCTCAAGTAGAGTAGGAGAGAGAGGAGAGTTAGTGTAGGGGACGAGCCAGAGTGTTGGTATGCCTCACTAGAGCTCTGGAGCTGAACTCGGATGCGGGTTCTGCTTCCGTCTTCTTTCGGTAACACTCAGTCTCACCTTATCTAATTATCAAGTTCATTCTATTTATTTTGTCTCTGTTGGTATTAGGCTCGTACTATTCTTGAGTGCTAAGATCTTTGTGCTTAATTGTCCACCTAGAGATTAGTATAAACGGTAGTAGGGGTGCGTATCGAAGTGACGTCCTTGGTACGTATTACTACTAGGTACAAACGTGGTGTTTGGACTAGTTAGTAGCCGGTAGGCACCTGCTTCAACGGACGTGTGGTAGGTAATAGGTGGTGACAGCCCTATTATCCGGCTTAGACTTTTTGAAATCTACCCCGTTAGTTGCAGACCAGTTGAGCCCTATCGGAATGATCATAACCATTTGGGATTTCAATTCAGGATAGCGGGTTGGTAGTGAATGTGCGACCTCCGATTCAGAGTCGCAAATTAAACAAGAATAAAACTTGAACCATTCTGACTGGTGTCCAAAGAGCCTCTTGATCCGAAATACATTTATCCTATTGTTGTTCCATGTCACCATTTTCATATTCATCCGGGTGAATAAGTGTAGAAAATAGAAACTTCTCGTTCCTCGTGGGAAATCGATACCTTAGGAATACTCCAGGGTGAAAGCTACTGTGGTATCCGTATGCTTGCGGATTAAAACTCTAATAGGCATAAGAATCGCCAACAGTACCTCATTAGCACTCTTGAGAAATTTGTTGGGTGCAAGAGGATGTTGAACTTGATTCCTGACGAAAGCAATATTTCAACGGATAGAGGCCTTGGTTATGATTGGCTTGAATACATTAGAAAACACCCTCCTAGAGTCCTTGGTCTAGATATAAACGAGTAAAGCATGGTACTTAGGAAAAGGGTTTTTGATGCCACTGTCTTCAGGTCTGTCAGGGTAATCAAAGAGAGACTTGCTACGAGGCTGGTCCAGGCTGCTGTGTATGAGAGTTACCTAAGATGGATAGTCCCACTGTTGCTTTGGCCCCTGGGAGAGGAAAAGGAGTCGTTTGCACCTTTTGCCGTAGGATATGACACACGTAGAAGGACTGCTTCCATCGTGCCAAGCAGGAATAGGAGCATAGAAAAGCAGCCAAGATTCAAGGCCCTCCTATGGCAGCCGCACCTAGGCTAGCTTCTCCTCAGGTTAGAACGGTGGGTAGACAGCCAGGACATGGAACCCATCCTTTGGGTGCTTATCCTGTTGTCGGTTTGGGGCGAGAGCAGCGTCGTCCTCAAAGCGCGCCTCCTGTTGGCAACAAAGGTGCTCATCTGCAACGCGAGGTGCCGACTCCATGGTGGAGGACTAGCAATAGGAACGAGGGAAGGAAGTGTGGACTGGATGCATCTGCCTCGGCTCAACAGTAGAATGCTCCATGTCTAGCATAGGGACGTGCTTCTACTACAGGAGTTGACCTAGTTCGGGTAAAGTCCGCTCATTTGGGTCGCGTGACTCAGTATTGGGTTCCAAAGACAACTCTTTTATTCGTTTCTTTACTCGTTCATTCAGGCACGTCGGGCTAGGAGGGGGGACTTGTGGATCATCGATTTCGGTTGTTGTTGTCACATGACCGAAAACTCTCGTTGGTTCTCCTCCCTAGTTCGTGCGCCCCATGGTGAGAAAATCACTTTCGGGGACTCATCTTCAGTTCTTGTACTATCTAGGTTAGTGATCAAGCTATCCTTGTGGATGTGGCCCTTGTTAGCAAGCTTCGCTATAGCTTGCTTTCGGTTTCTTAGGTGACTGACGTGGGTTTTTAGGTTCACTTTTAAGCAGAATGAAAGTTGCATTATCGATTCTTCTATATGTTTTGTTTGCTGGATTCATAGATTTGGGAGAGTTTTTTATGTTGATTTCCAATATTCAGTTGGCTCTTCTCATTGTTTGATTGCTTCAGAGTCCCATGACACCTCCTTCTGAATAAGGGAACTGGGTCACAATGGTTTTGATCACTTGACCATAGTTAGCCGATAGGATATGATTCGTGGTTTGTCCAAACTCAAGATGGTTACAGCGGCTCATCCACTAGTCACCAAGGTGATGACTGATGTACCAAGGCAATTGCTCCATATGGACACTAATGGTCCTTCCCAAGTGCATTTCGTGGTTGCTAATTGGTACATGCTAGCAGTAGTCGATGACTTTTCGCGGTACTCTTGGGTTTACATCATGGTGACCAAGGATGAAACATTTGGTCATTTTCAATTCTTGGTCCGCAAACTTTTAGTTGAGTTCCCAGGAGCTCTTCGCGCAATCCGTTCAGACAATGACACAGAATTCCAGAATGCACAATTTGAAACTTTTTGTTTTGATGAGCATCAGTTCTCTTCTCCGCACGTCGCCCAATAAAATGGCATTGTGTCACAATCCCGGCTTCA
>SPJY01036415.1:460576-529161 GCA_005191435.1 Raddia distichophylla | reverse complement strand
CCACATTTGCATACTTCCCGACGTGCGAGTACAATTTGTAATCATCCTCGTTTTTCTCCCATCCCTTTTTAAAATTTCAACAGCTGGTCCATCCGATTATGACCCGTCGTCCGAGGAGGAGGACCCGGATTACGACGAGGAGGCGTTCTCCGAGGAAGACTATGAAGATTAGGGTTACGCGTTCCTACAACCCTCGTGCCTGTGGGATGAATAAATTTTTAGATGTTGTATTAGGCCTGTTTCGCTGTGTACTCTGAATTGCAGCATGCGAGGCGTTGCCTGTGCTTGTGCTGGACTAAGCTCCCTTTTGTAATAATCAGATCGTTGACAATGTTCCGTTTCTGTATAACTGTGTGTACTAGCCATGATCCTTGGGACTAGTACGTGATTACGCAGGTGGAATCCGATCTTGTAAATCGGGTGCCGACAATCTATCTGGATCTATTGACGTTATTGTTAACCTCATTTTAAAACAATTGGTGTGTAATCTTCATTATTAGGTGTTTGTTGTAATGCTTCCACTAACGTTTCTGATGAATAATCAAATCCTTCTATACAAATGCATATATCAGTTTTGTCTACTTATATTTTGTGTCAAAAATAATTACGCCTTCATGCTTATTTGAAGGAACTTAGGCCCAGTTCTTTTCAGTTTAACGTCTTAACAGCTTAACGACTTATCTACGTTTTGAAAACACATATGCTTTGAGTTTTTTGAACCCGTTTTTTTGTTGTTTTGAAGGTGTGTCCTAACATTTTAAAAAGCAAGTCAAACAAAATATATCCGAATCTCGAGACTAACTCGAGAAGCTCTCGAAGTTTTGTCATTTCAGCCGTTCAGCCGATCAGCCGTGCAGATCTGCTCAAAAGAACAAGGTCTTAATTTTGGTGCAAATTGTAATGGTAAAATATTTCAGTGTTCTGCCTTGCTTTTCCACTCTAAACTCACCATCACGAGGGTTTTTTTTAAATGACTCACCATCAGGGTCCAGCAGCTCCTGCTGGAACCACGCGCCGAGGTTCGAAAACGGGGAGACGAGGATGGGGTGGAGCAGAATGCTCAGGATGGGGGCCATGTTCGGCGAGCCCACGAGGAGGTGGGAAGCCGGCGTGAGCGCGTAGGCGGGCTCGCCGCCACCGCTGGCCTGGTGCTGGTCGACGTGAAGACGCCGGAGACGGCGAGCACGCGCATGAGGCGGCGCAGGGAGGGGATCTTGGACGGGTGGAACGTGACCTTCGTGGCTATCTGCGGGAGGCGCCGGCGCCGCCGTGGTGGTAGATCGCGTCGGCAATGCGGAAGTCCAAGGCGATTTGAAGGCCACGGACTTGATGTAGGCGAAGGTGTTGGGGCTGTTTGGTTCGCCGCCGTCGCTCGCCATGCCAACGCGCGGGCGTTGACTGCGATTTGGCCGCCGCTTGGTTAGCCAACGAACGGCGCGCCATCTCCCTCGCTCGCCCTCGGCCCAGTTGTCAGCGGCTCGGCGGCGCGGCGTTGGCACGCCATCTCAGGGCGGCCGATTCGGCCGCCAACGAATGGCAAGGCGCGCCGCCGCCGCCCGTGTTGGCATGGCGGCTGAGGGCGCCCAACCAAACAGGCCCGTTGTGCCAAAGCTCGAGCTGGGCATCGAGCAAGCCCTCGTCGATGCGGTGTTGCTCCTGGGTGAGAGCCATGGCGCGGTGTGCCGCTGCTTCGGTAGCCCGTAGGTGCTCCTTGTAAACTCGCTAGTTAAGCTACGGTTTATTTTGTGCATGAGAGTGAACATTGCGTCTCTATATATAGACTCGTCGATCATATCATCTTCACCAACTGGGTATGGTACGGTTTGACCACGGCTAGGGATCGGTTACGGGAGATGAGGAACCAAGCCATACTCCGATACAACGAGAAGAAGAGGAGAAAGCAAGTACAATATGATCATCGCTGATATTAATTTCCTTTGGCCTAATTCCTTTGGGCTTAATTAATGGCTGGTGCGCAAAGGCCAGCACTGCTACTTTTAGTTCTCGTGAGCATTGATCAGCGGCAATTCAATGTCGAAAGTGATTTTACAGAAACCGAATATCGGATATTATACGAGCGGGTAGAAATTAGATGCCAGGTACTTTGTTGGGTAGCATATAAATTATATAGAATTAAAACATGTGATGAAAATAATTTAACATAAATTACTTCAGCACATATAGTGCAATTTACTGCATAATAATACAGGTCCATCCAACAACTAATGGAAAAGGACAACAGACAAACTCGGACTTCATTGACGCTTGATGAACAGGTTCTTTATGACCTGTCTTCTTAAGTTCTTATCTAGTTATCTACTCACGATCACATGGAAAAGTCACAGTTTGGCTTTTGTAGTATGTTTATTTATCTATTTCAAAACCATGCGCCGAACTGCCGAAGCTCTAAAAGATAATTCAAATGTAATGAGACGAACTTTCGAAGCCGCCTAGAACCCTTGAAGAGCTTTTCGAAAAATCTGATCAGATGAAATGAACATCCTGCACCTTTTTTAATTATTACATCCATCTTCTGCAACTCAATCAATGGTTTGCAACAAATTACATCATAAAGCACAAATTACATTATGCTCCGTTTAATTTGGTTAGACCACACCAACAACTCTGCCTGTTGTAAAACATGTAGTTTAGGGTTAAACGATTAGGTGTCCCGCACATTTGCCAAGCTATATTTGTTCTTCTTTAATCTAATATTGACTCTTATTTCTATTATTTTATTTCAAATTTATGCTACTTTTTGTTTTTTATTTTAGCCGATATGAAATTTTCTTTTAATTTGGTGTAGACTCTTATTTCCATTTTTATTATAGTTGTAACTGATACAGTTTTTTAAAAAAATCTGGAACATACTATTATTCTATTACTTTTATTCTAAATCTCTATTTTTTATTTTTTAGTTTATATAAATTTTTTATTTTAATCAAATCAGTTATAATTCAATGTCACAACAACCAACGATGTAGAAATTTTTTTCTCTCCGATTAAAAAGAAAATTCTAGTGTTTCAAAATTAATATGGTTGCGCCGTTTAACTATATATATAATAGGTAGAAGATAGATTAATAGATATGGTCTTACTTCCCAAAAGGAAAGGTTAAGATGAACATATTACATGTCAAACTTGTTTTGAATCAACAGAGGAAAATATGATGCCAACAAAATATACATATACATGAATTATGTGATTACAGAGAACTGTAAAATTTCTTTAGTGATAATCAGATAGACCTCAAATAGTGGTTTATACAAAAAAAAACTCCTTGAATTTTACATTACATTTGTGCTATAGGAAGATAAGTAACTCATTAATCGCACTGACTGACACCTTTTGCAAACTTACAATAAAGATAGTACATTTATTCGTCACACACGTCCACAGAGGTACCCTCTATCGTTCGTGGAGAGTGCTCGCTGCTCCATGCCTATAATATTCCAGTCAAGGATAGACCTCATTGACTGATCTGACACATAGAACATATACGATTTTAAGACAAACTTTAGATAGTGTTTTATACATAAACTTGCTGGAATTTGACACATGTCTGTGCTGTCTTAAGAGTTGAAAAGTAATTTATTCAACCGACAACTCACAAACATACAATTAAAGGCAGTGCCCTTATTCATAACACAAATCCACAGAGGGTAGAATTCACACCAATTCAAAAGCATACTGTACCAAATATCAAGTGGATCATTCATGGAGTACTCAATGGCCAAGAGTTACTCCTGTCAAGGGTAGAGCTCAATGACTGATCTGACACCCAGCACTGATACGATCTTATAATCACTGAACCCAGCTTCCATAAAAATCTTTTTCCATTCAAATTCCTCCCGCTCAATCCCCTCAAGAAACATGATAAGGAGATCAAAGAAAACTTGTGTCTCTCTTGTAACAAGCTCATTTGGCCCAGATCCAACCACCATATCTACAATAATCACCTTCCCTCCAGCATCTCTAGGAGGGATAGCTTCCTTGCACTTTTTCAATATCTTGACACATTCATCATGGCCCCAATCATGCAAAACCCACTGATATATCATATATCAACAAAAAAAATGCTACCATTAGTGCACAAAATTGGGAAAGTTGAATTTGGTCACAGAAAAAAAATTATCCACTCTCTCAACTATCTAAAGTTGTATGTAGATGCAAATTTTAGTGCTCAATATGTTATTACACTCATATTTACCCTTTATAATTTACGCTAATAATTTAGAATTGTTTCATGACAAATCAGTTTACTTGCCTTTTTTATCAACGACTACTAGCATCCTATAAGTTTTTGACCAAATTCAATTTCATAACAGTGATGTGTTCTCTAATTCATTAATTTTTTGCACTACCAACACAAGTGCAATTTATAAGCAATTAATAGTATTAAATGCCTACGAATCAAACTATGTAAAAAAGAGGATATGTACCAAGTACCAATAGAACAAAGCAAATCCTACAAGATTTACCTTAAGGAAAAGAACATTCGCTGGTGGAATGTACTTGAACATATCACCTGAAACAAACTGCACATTGCTATCAGTCGGAGCTTTTGCAACCACATGTGGTAGATCTAATACGCTGCATTTCACTTGTGGGAATGCCTTTGCAATGGCTCTGGCAGCTCCACCGTGGCCTCCGGCAACATCAATAAGCGATTTTATTCCAAGAAATACATTACCACACTCTCTCAAGATGATGTCCATGAGAAAGTTACTATCAGAAACCATTGCATTATTGATTAGTTGATTGTATGTCTCATGCTGGTCAGCCATCTCCCAAAAGGTCACCCCATGTGCCTTCTTGAAGAGGGATGTGGAATGCTCATCTAGAAACCATGAGTGCAGGCCAAAGAAAGGGGCAACAACAGTTGAGTCAAGCATCAAAGACAGAATGGGAAATAAGTTTGACTTAACCTCGTCGCTAACAAGGAGGCGTGTGGTTGGGGTAAGCCCATAGACAGCCTCCTTGTCTGCAGAGGCTGATTCATGGACCTCAAAGATGCCTGATACAGTAAGCACACGCATGAGCCTTCGCAAGCGGGGAAGCTTAGACGGATGCAGCCCGATCTTTGCAGCCAACTCTGGAGGAGTCATAGATCCACCATGGTGTTGGATGGTGTTAGGGATTTGCAGTTCCATTGCACATTTGAGTGCCATGGACTTGACAAATCCCAATGAATGGTGCCAGAGCTCAACCTGAGCTTGGAGCAAGTCCTGAGTGCTATGCTTGCTTTGGGAGGACGCCATTTTTGTTGTGCTTGTTTTTTCTGGTGGATAAGTTAGAGCCATGCCAGTGGTCTATATATACACAAATCACAAATGATAACTAATACTTCGCCTATGGGCCAGGTATGACGTATGTGTGCTGGTATTCAACCAACGAATGTGAGCTAAACCAGTTCGTATGAAGATAATTTATCCAACATAGCTTGTCCATTAACACCCTCAACATCGTCTGATGGTCATGCATTCTATCTAGCCAGCTAGTTGTCTGAGAAGAAGCTAGCAGCCTATTTCGCACTACACTAAAAGTTTCTATATATGTCAGTTTATTTGCGCCAGTTCATTACGAGTCGATAAAAAATGAGGTGAAGCAAACATATCTTTAGCGGTTTTTGGCCGACGCAAATAAATTAACACATATAAAGGCTTTTGTTGTAATGCATGGCCGATTAAAAAAATGGACAGCGTGTACCTCATGGAGACAAGCTGAGCAATCGATTTTTTGAGGAATCCAGAACGTGTAACGCGAGAAAGCAACGGGTTATTACTTACTCCCGGACCCTGTCTATATATGTACATAGAGATATTGAGCAAAGAGTTGAGCTCTTTTACGAAACGTTAAACTCAGAACTTAATATGAGTCGTTTGTTTTTCTCCATCCAACAATGATCAGGTTACTTGTAATATGGACATATTTTACTTGGTAAGCATGAATACTAGTATCCAAGAAATATCAAGTGTAAAGCAAAATAAAATTTACCGGGGGCAAGTACATTAAAACTTCCAACGCCGCCTTCTGATCTATAATTTTCCACCATGCCTCGCGGGAGAAAGGATGGCAGTGGCACTAGGTCCTACTGGCTGCTTCCCGTTTCGTATGTAAGGAATTCCTCTAGTTGATGCTCTGGTTGATGGGGAGGGGGAACTGTGCCCCACAAAAAGGTTCAGAAATGTTTCATGAGAAAAATATCCCCCACAGGGGTGGGGGTGAGCCTTGAAATTTTGGGTCAATCCAATTTCTTTGCAACCCTGTCCAAAGCAACCAAACCCATGTGCATGCTCCCCACTCACAAGCCCATGCTTCTCACACAGCCATCTAGCATCTTAGACCTTGTTCTTTCTAGCTTAAATTAAATTAAATTAAAATTTAGCTTGTTATTTTTTACAAGGCAAACAATGTAGGTGCTTTGTAGTTATTTTTGTGGATTTTAAATGATTCTTTTTATATTTTTTTAAAAATTATATTTTTTTAACTTTTCAAGAATTCTCTCGAGGTGGTGCACTAAGTCACCGATCGAGAAGAATAATTGGGGTTAGAAAGTATTGGGTGCAAATGAACGTGTATTTTCTTACCTATCAATCATATCAATTTGGATAGTGATTCAAATATTTTTTTTCAAGATATCCTCATGGTAATCTTGGATATATATAAAGTTACAAATAATTTATCTTGAAAACGGATACGGGGCTTAGATATTAGAAAGATAAAAAAACTATCTGAGCTTTTATTCAGATAATATCAATCTTTGACATTTGGATTATACAAAGGGATTGACTCCTTGGTAGTTGACTGCTCTTGTATAGGGCTTCCTAGGCTATTTTTCGGCTGTTGGATTAGATCCAACGGCTGAGATTTCCTCCCACCTCCCCTTTACCTCCCTCTCCCTCGAGCCGCTCCGCGCTCCTCCCCGGTAGGCGGCGAGGGCGCTGCCGGCTGCTCCTCCCTCAACTCTCTCACCGCCTCGCCCATCCCAACCCGGCCGATGCCTTCACCCCCGCCACCGCCTCCGCCGCCGCCCTCACTCCATCCCCAACCAATCGCCAGGCCGCTGCCTCCCCTGACCATCCCTCTAAGCCCGGCGGCACAGAGATCCCCACCCTCAACCCCAAACCCTAACACTAACCCGAAAACTTGTGGTGGCTGTGGCGGCAGCGGTCGCCGGGGACAAAGAAGATGGTGGCGCGATGGTCGCCGGCGAGAAGAAAGATGGCGGCAGTCACAGGTGCGCTCCCCCTTCTCCTCCTCTCGCTGCCCCCCCTCCCCCCCTCCCCCCAAATTGCCTGTGTCGGAGGCAGGGGAGACAGTCGCCTGCACGAGTGGACTGGCACACAGGCGACTGACAGTGAGCAAATCCGTTATACAAACCGTCCACATATGGCATCTCTCTCACTTTCTGCTTCCGCTCACACCACGAAGCGCTAGGCCAAAACTGAAGGTGGCAATGCTTCGTTTGGTTATTAAATGTAAGAAACTTTTTTTACCATCTAAAGAATCAAATTTAATATCATTTGTCTAGATCGAATCATAACTCTAATTACAATGTAACGAAAATAATTAAACCTAAGAATTAATAGTGTGACCCTTGTGGAGGGTAGTCATTAACCTGATCGATTTCTAACCGATCCAGAATGTGTAACGCGAGAAAGCAATGTGCTAATTAATTATTACCAGAGCTAATTGAAGACTCAACTGAATCGCCCGTCAGCAAATTCAAAACAAAACCAGAAATATATACGTTATGGTTTATATATATATACATAATATAACTTACGTACGCCGGCACTGTCACAGTCCGAACGTCCCATATAACTTATTTTAAGCTCTTCGATCCCTCGGAGCAAAATCCCTTTCATATGAATCAAGTTTCTAGGTGGAAGAATGCCTAAAGCTATGCTCACTAATGGTCAAACCGATCGATCTAGTGAAATAACAATAAATAAATATTAAATTGTCTCTACTTTGTTAAAAACAACAAATCCGACTGCCTTACTATCGACATTTGGATAAATTATTTTTAGTAAGAATAATTCCTTAATCTAAATACCAAAGGAAGATTTTTATTTTTAGACACTTTGACAGATATACTAACGTATATATAGTATATATAATTATGATTAAACCATCCATCTAGAGAGTCTTCATAAAAAAAATACAACCATTACAATATCAAAAATCAAAATGAATCCGAGTATTAAGATTGAGAGGAATGAAAGAAAAAAAAAACTGATGGATAGATGGAATAAATGTGTTATCCTAATTAGTCTTCATGTCCGAAGACTGGACTCTGGAGATTTGCCTCCATAGCAAGGAGCAAATATCTAATACACCTGCTAATTAGAGCTTTCATGGTTGACGGTGGTCGGTGGAGGAGAACTAGCGGTGGGGCCGGGAGAAGAGTTGGAGGGAGCACTGGGGAAGGAGATATAGAAAATCATTAAAAAAAAATTAAAATTTATTTAAAACAAAGAAAAGGTTCTACAAATTCAAAAAAGTACGTGTAGTCAAATTTGGAAGTGAAATTATTTTTTAATGTGCTTTTTATTTAAAAAATAATTTTACCTACCATGTGTCACGAAAAAAGAGAGAAAATATATAGTTTAATATATAGAAAATGATTGATGTTTGAACAACAAATATGGTGTGATTTCACACATAAATTTAGAAATTCGAGTCAATTAGTTTATAGTCAAAACGCAGGAAATGTGATTTTTTTTAAGTTTTATAGCTATGAATTATGAAAGGGCTATATTTTGGTATTAATGAATTTTTCTACCTGTTGAACCTAATGATGCACTGAGGAGCAAAAATTCGAACTAGTAACATGGAAAGAAAGAGAAGATTTTGAATGACAGATAGAAAATTTTAACCTTTACATTAGCATATAGGAAATTCTCTTTACCTAGTTTGGCGGAAAATTTGGAATAGAACCAAATTAACATGGATCGATCATGATGCCTTATGCTTTTATTGCATGAAGGCCCTGCGAACGTGGAATGCTGCATGCAGCACGGGGACGCAGTAGAATGCAGTTGGCGAAAAGACGGGATGGCGCGACGCTTGGCAACGACTCTCTCTCATCATCAGAAGTAACTGATCCGCGCGCGCATTCTTCATCAACCTCCTCACCCAGCCTCCGTCGATCGATCCGCCCCCGCCGCCTCGCGCGCTCGCGCTCGCGCGGTGATGCCGCCATTGCTGCCGCCTGCCTGCCACCTGTGCGCCAGCCATCGCGCCGTCGTCTTCTGCCCCGCCCACGCCGCCAGGCTGTGCCTCCACTGCGACGACACCCTGCACCGCCATGACGCCAGCGGCGCCGCCGCTCTGCCTCCGGCTCTCCACTTCCGCGCCTCTCTCTGCGACGCCTGCGCGGCGGCGCCGGCGGTCCTGCGGTGCGCCGGCGGCGGCGGCGGCCTCTTCGCTCTCTGCACCGCGTGCGCCGGCCGCTGCGCCCACGACGCCCGCAGGTCGCCCAGTGTCGTCCCGTACATCGGGTGCCCTCATCCGGTCGAGCTCCTGCGCCACATCTCGCTGGAGGCGCCGTTGTCGCAGGAGGACTTCCATGCCTGGCTCGCCCACAAGTTGGCTCACCTCCACCACACCAACCAGGCACATATATCCCCCTCACTGACTCACCTAAAAAATATTACCAACTACCAGGTTATTTACCGTCTTACTTTTGGTTAATACTCCAGTACACATAATATATGGTTTTACTCCGG
Source organism: Raddia distichophylla (assembly GCA_005191435.1). Lineage (NCBI taxonomy): Eukaryota > Viridiplantae > Streptophyta > Magnoliopsida > Poales > Poaceae > Raddia > Raddia distichophylla. Next base: position 519,424 of record SPJY01036415.1, on the reverse strand, counting down.
TACACATACAATTTAACATGAGCGCATAGAAAACTATATGTGAGTTATTTATTTTAGTCATTAATTGCATATATATAAGTTCTATGTACAATGTCATCACCTGAATTGGTTCATCAACCTTAATTTGGTACTTTGATAAGATTACAACAATTATTTATTTCATTAATTAGTTTATGTATTTAGGTTAAAACATAAAGAAATGTAGTGACAACATAATGTGCAACCAAACCGGGTTCGCCAAAACCAACATTCATTGCATTTCGTAGTTTTTGCCTTTACTGTTTTGGTGTTATTTGCAAATTTGCTTAGGAGTAAAAAATGTGGCAGTTCTAACAGTGGCCTCAGTTAGACACAGTGTTGGCGACTCAAGAAGGTTTGGACCCAAAGCGGTGACTCAGGGATGCTTAGGGTGTTGACTATTACACAAATGGTTTGCGATAGCCTACACCTTAGGTTTCTCAAAGACAAACAGTTGTTAGTAATATCTATGCCTTGAGGAGGTGAGAAAACCAAGAGTGGTCATATACGATAAGGTTGTCGGTTACTTCTATGTAATTAATGTACTCGAAGTCTCGTAGAGTATGTAATTGTGAGGCAAGTACCTAGCTCCTTGGGCACCCAAGGGCCTAAATCTGGAGCAAAGTGCAAAAACCACACAATACAAACTCAACAAACTTTTGGCTTTTTCCCTTAGCTAATGCTCTTAACTTTTATAGACCCTCCTCTCCTCTAGATCATCACCATGGCTTTGATGAGGAAAGCTCATGGGGCATCTCTCTTTTATATTGTTAGTCGATTAGAACAATGATGGTGGCTATGGTTAACCAGGGAGTATTTTTGGGTTGACTGATCAATAAGGAAGAGCGGTCAGAGGAGTTTGCGAAAGAAGGGTCCGAGGGAGAAGATCTTGGTCTTAAACAACAGGAATGTGTTAGAGTTGTGTTTGTCTTTTATCAAAACCATCGGTTAAAAACTATCAGAATAGGTCGGTTTTTTATCGTTCAGATTCAAAGTGTTTTTTGGTCAAATAGACCAGTGTTTCATTGTCAAACTGACACTTATTATGAATTTGAAAATTAAAAGCTTATTTGGATTTTACCTATTTTGAAGCAATAATCGAGAGGTTTTCCAAAACGATTTTATATCCAAATAGCCTTACAGAGAATCTGGTTAATCGGTGCGAATTAATCTCCTTTTACTGCTATATATTGAATGTGGTAAAATTCGGATGGGATGCAGGTATACGAGGGAAACACGACAGGTTCAGAAACAGCAGCAACAGGTGGTGGCTGCGGCTTCGATATTGAAAAGTTTCTAGCTGATGACTGGAGTGGATTACATCCACAACAGATACTTGACACAATATCTTCCGCTTTCAACCTCTTCCCATCGTCGACGTCCTGGTGCCATGAGCATGAACAGCCAGATACAGCAATCACAGGCACCGCATCTGCTCTTGCGCAGTGCTTGACCCAAGATCACTCACCTGCTGCTGCCATGGCCAGCTTCGTCTCCGGATCAGAGTTCCAGCAAGACGCAAAGCAGCCGCCGCCGCCGCGCAGCTGCATGTTGAGTGATAGGAAACCATCTCAGCATCTGCAGCAGCAGCAAGACCCGAGCACTGTAACTGTAAGCAGCAAACGGGAGATGAGGAACCAAGCCATACTCCGATACAACGAGAAGAAGAGGAGAAAGCAAGTGCAATATGATCATCGCTGATATTAATTTCCTTTGGCCTAATTCCTTTGGCTTAATTAATGGCCGGTGCGCAAAGGCCAGCACTGCTACTTTTAGTTCTCTTGAGCATTGAGCAGCGGCAATTCTATGTCGAAAGTGATTTTACATAACGGTTTTGCTCCTGCAACGGCGCCTGCGTTCGCACGCCCGCTCAGGCGCTGCCCCGGGCAGGGGCCGCCGATGCCGCGCGCTCGCCGCCGATGCCGCCGCGCGCTCGCCGCCGACGCCGAGGACGCCGCTGCTCGCCGCCGCCACCGACTGCTCACCGCCGCGCTGCTCGTGCTGCTCGCCACCGCCCCCGACTGCTCACCGCCGTCCGCCGACGGCCCATCGATCTACTCTTCTCTACTTCTCTAATTTGCTCGATTTGTAGCTTACGGAGTTTTTTTTTACTTTTTTTTACTGTTTTTTCAGTACTTCTGTACGGTAAAATTTCTATACAATCGTACTGAAAAAAGGAGCGCCTGCACAAAACGCAAGCGCCTGCGTTCTAGTCTATCCCTTTACATAAACAACTCAAGGACTCAACCTCTCATGTAGCTTAATTACCTCGTCGCTGTGTATATTTGACTACAGAACAGGCATCTCATCCCATGATTTTTTTTTTGTCAGCCTGCATTGCTCACTACTGCGGATCGCCCTAGGTCAAGCGGTTCGTAAGGCCTGTGCAAGCGGTTTTGCAACCGTGACTTATGCCCGAGGGGCATCACAAGTGGCTCGCGGTTCGCAGGGCGATGACGCGGGCGGGCCAGTAGGCCACATGGGGTCTCTCCGCAAGCGGTTGGAGGCACAAACCGCTTGCAGAGAGGCATCTCCCAAGCGGTTGAATAACCGCTTGCGCAGACGTGCAGTTTACCACCTGGTTCATTTCGGAACGGCGCAAATAGATATTTAAATATATATTTCGGCAGGGGATTTTTTATTTGTCGTAATACATATACGATGAGCATATAATTAGCGATCACACAAGCTTAAATATATTAGATAATACATGTAATAATGTACACTTTATATACAATACAAACTCAACAAACTTTTTCCTTTTTCCCTTGGCTAATGCTCTCAACTTTTATAGACCCTCCTCTCCTCTAGATCATCACCATGGTTTTGATGAGGAAAGCTCACGGGGCATCTCTCTTTTATGTTGTTAGTCGATTAGAACAATGGTGGTGGCTATGGTTAACAAGGGAGTATTTTTGGGTTGACTGATCAATAAGGAAGAGCGGCCAGAGGAGTTTGCAAAAGAAGGGTCCGAGGGAGAAGATCTTAGTCTTAGACAACAGAATTGTGTTAGAGTTATGTTTGTCTTTTATCAAAACCATCGGTAAAAAACTATTAGAATAGGTCGGTTTTTTATCGTTCAGATTCATTTTGTTTTTGTTAAATAGATCAGTTTTAAATTGTCAAACTGACACTTATTATGAATTTGAAAATTAAAAGCTTATTTGGATTTTACCTATTTTGAAGCAATAATCGAGAGGTTTTCCAAAAACGATTTTATATCCAAATAGCCTTACAGAGAATCTGGTTAATCGGTGCGAATTAATCTCCTTTTACTGCTATATATTGAATGTGGTAAAATTCGGATGGGATGCAGGTATACGAGGGAAACACGACAGGTTCAGAAACAGCAGCAACAGGTGGTGGCTGCGGCTTCGATATTGAAAAGTTTCTAGCTGATGACTGGACTGGATTACATCCACAACAGATACTTGACACAATATCTTCCGCTTTCAACCTCTTCCCATCGTCGACGTCCTGGTGCCATGAGCATGAACAGCCAGATACAACAATCACAGGCACAGCATCTGCTCTTGCGCAGTCCCTGACCCAAGATCACTCGCCTGCTGCTGCCATGGCCAGCTTCGTCTCCGGATCGGAGTTCCAGCAAGACGCAAAGCAGCCGCCGCCGCCGCGCAGCTGCATGTTGAGTGACAGGAAACCATCTCGTCATCATCAGCAGCAGCAAGACCCGAGCACTGTAACTGTAAGCAGCAAACGAGAGATGAGGAACCAAGCCATACTCCGATACAACGAGAAGAAGAGGAGAAAGCAAGTACAATATGATCATCGCTGATATTAATTTCCTTAGGCTTAATTAATGGCTGGTGCGCAAAGGCCAGCACTGCTACTTTTAGTTCTCGTGAGCATTGAGCAAATGAGCAGTGGCAATTCTATGTCGAAAGTGATTTTACATAAACAACTCAAGGACTCAACCTCTCATGTAGCTTAATTACCTCGCCACTGTGTATATTTGACTACAGAACAGGCATCTCATCCCATGATTTTTTTTTGTCAGCCTGCATTGCTGTATGTATTTGCTCGTAAAGAAAAAGATATGAATTGAATGAATGGGTTATGGGATATAGTTACATTGGAGGCGGCAGGTACTCTAAAATTGTAACTTTGAACAGATTAGCTCGCCGTGGAGAAACAAATCTTTTAGCTTAGCTTAAAATGTAAAAAGAATAGAGATATAATAGAGAAAATAGAGAATGTGAGGATGAAGTAGTTGATTGCATTGTAAAGCAGAGTCCATTTTTTCCATCTGTACTAATAAAGGAATGATCCATTATATGCCACTCTGAGGATCATATCCCAATATATACCACTCCAGAGCAAAAAGAGATCTAAAAATCATAGAGCGCGTAGGGGAGGATGGATTTCCTGCTTTTTGATGTAATGAACGGGGAGAATTATCCCCATGCCATTAAATTCGAATGCCAATTCATACGTAAGTATGACGTATGATATCATCTGAGTCACTGAATGTGGACCCGAGTGGCATGAGAGAAAATACGAATTTTAAAGAGTGGCATGGGAGAAAAAAGCCCCGAACGGGAAAGTTTTTGTTGTCGCAATTTTTACCCGGCCTCTCCCGAGGTTAAGATTTGGCTGCCTTGAACGAGACAAGTAGACAAACTTACAAGGAGGTATGACTTAGAAGTTAGAACAGAGGACACATATAATTTTTGAAATTCTGATGATTGAATTTGTGTTACAACAAACTCTATGGCCTAGTTCGATCAACCACGAACGACGACAAAGCATGGAACAAGAGACCCTCTAAGATGAGGCGGATGCGATACTAAAGTGTGCTGAGATGCCATGCCAAGTAGACCTCGTCCAGGTACAGGGTACAGTGAGAAGGTGAACCGTACTCCCGGCCGTTGTAGCGGAAGAAACGGCCGGTGGTGAGGGGGCTTTGGTCGGAGAAGTTGAATATGCTGAGGAAGATGTGGGAGGATAGCTATCTTGTTGATTCAGATGTCGTGAGCTGGGATGTATGTGTGGAAGTCGATGGCACGGGCGACCAGGTCGGCGTCAAGGTACGAGCCGCCGAAGACGACGATAGACGGCGAAGCTATCCAGATAGAAGGCACCAGTCGACATCCACGCAAACCCGAGACCACGGCGAGCAGTTAGCCGCATATCCGAGGCAAGCACGAGGCATAGGTGGGGGCAGGGAAGCATGCCAGATGTTGGTGATGGAACTTGGCATGACCATCTTTAGTGGTGTGTTCAGTGCTGGGTAGGGCAGGGCAGCGCAGGCCATCTTAAAGCATCCTTGCAAGCGGCGTCACGGTGGTCTCGCACGAAGCATCGAAAGCAGCGGTCACACTAGCTTGGTGGTGGAGGGCGCCGAGGCTTCGTCGTAACTCCGGAAGGCAGAGGTTTCGCCCGATGGGGAACACTTAGCTTCCGCCACCAAACATACTTTTTGGGAATCGTAAATGATACATTCATCAGGACAAGTGAACAATCTATTGCGTGCTTCGAGAATATTTTCCCTTTCTCAGTGCTTCAGCTGAAGCACCTGCTTCACGAGCTCTAGCCGCCCTCTGTCGCTTCACCTCACGTTCAGCCTCACGAGCACGGGCTTCGCGCTCACGTTTGGCCTGACCCTCTTGGGCTGCGCGCTGACGTTGTTTCTCTTGTTCGACCTCCCTCTCCTGTCACCTCTCTTTCTCTGTTGCACGCATCTGGTCATACTCGCGTCCAGCTTCATAAATACTCATGTGTAGCGCGAGGTCGTCTTGCATCGTGTCTCCTCATTGTTAAGGTACTGCACAAACTCGCATAATGGACGGTAACAATTTTCAAAACATCAGATCACTGTGTTCAACAATGTGTAAGCCAAGAACGATGGCGTTAAAAAACATTACTCACTGGGCGTTTCCCTTGCCGCCACATCTTTTTAGACAGATCGAACGCAAGGTTTACGCATGACCAATACCTACGCCCGAAGATGTATGACAGTTCTGTTAGGTATTGTGTCGAATATGTGTACGAGTAGGTTACAAGGACTCTGTGTTGTAATAGGCATGGTTGGTTAGTGTTAGAGTCGGACTCTATCCAGGCCTCCACTATATAAAGGGAGGCAACCCTAACATGAAAACGACCTCATAATAGTAGTATAGGCAAGAGGAGGTCAACGGCCGGCATGTGGTCGTGACCTAGTTAGCCGGTGTGCTGCGGTATTATGGTTTGGGGAGGAGCGCCCATAATCAGAGCCCCGCAGATGTAGACGAAAGCCGAACTGCGTTACCAAACATCGTGTCTCCTGGTGTCGTTCGTGATCTTGCATTGGCGCATATCCTAACAAGTGATATCAGAGCCACGGTCGGTAATCCGAAACGTCTCCATGAGATCGCACGGTGTGGGGCAGATGGTCCGATGTGTGATGGGGGAGATTGTTGGGTTTAGTCTCACATCGGTTATTGGTGATGGAGGAGCACAACTTAAAAGGTGGAGGCACCCCTCTCCCACAAGTCTAGTCTTTTTGGCTGAGTTGGGTCAGGACCTGGGTTGTGCTTCCAGTTGGGCTAATAGATGTGGGGACTTGGGCCCGAGACCAGGTGTTGGTCTCGAGGGGAGCCAGATCGCTGGCGGGCCATGAGATGGCAGAATCACAGCGGGCTCCAACAAGTGGTATCAGAGCCATGATTGGTAACCGGAACGTCTCCATGAGATCGCACGGTGTAGGACAGATGGTCCGATGTATGATGGGGGAGATTGTTGGGTTTAGTCCCACATCAGTTATTGGTGATGGGGAGCACAACTTAAAAGGTGGAGGCACCCCTCTCCCACTAGGCTAGTCTTTTGGGCTGAGTTGGGCTAGGACCTAGGTTGTGATTCCAGTTGGGCCAATAGATGTGGGGACATGGGGCCGACACTAGGTGTTGGTCTCGGGGGGAGCCGGATCGCTGGCGGGCCATGAGATGGCAGGATTGCAGCGGGTTCCAACAAGTTCGAGTGACTTTCTCAAGCGATAGGGATCCCCATACAAACATATGTCCACATTGCTTGTGCTGTCATGTCAACAGTCAACGGCAGAGCCTACCACCCATTAAATAGTGATGTTCTGTCAATAGTCGACATTAACGGTTGTTGCGCATTAACTTGTCTTGTCCTGTCTATATTCACTGTCGACCATTACGACAAAAAAAATTCGTCTTTTATTGTTAACAGTGACAAACACTACGCAAGTTTGCCTCCTTATAATATAAAGTTACGTCAACATGTGCGATTTGACATACCACTTTAAAAGCACGCGACCTGGCTCATTACGACATGACCCGTCACTGCAAAAGTCTGTACCACAATAAATAATGTACATTGAACTTACCGTATGCACAGTGAGCGGCAGAATCGTTTCGAACATCCTGGACAAACTTGCTATTTAAACCCACACATTATCAATTGAACGAACGAAGCCTCAGATAGTGTCATGTAATTACCATAACTATCGAGAGAGTGTATGAGGTCTAGTGACATGTCCTACACATACGGTCGTTGGTATTGGATGTGAGCAAACTATGTGTACAACCTTACGGAGGAGATGGAGAGCAAGGCTAAGTACCCTGTAAGTTATTTATTACTTTTTCATCTGTCTAACACATATATTGAACACATGCTAACCTTATATTTTGTAGCCTCCATTGTGCGAGTTTGTGCAGTATTTAGAGCGGGCGATGCGTCGGGAGGCGGCAGCACGCAGAGCTGGAGCTGAGGAACGTTAGCAGGACACCCAACAGCTAGAGAAACAAGCGTTACAAAAAAGAGTTCGAAGCAAAACGCGATGCTGACCGGCAGCACCAGTTGGCTGAGTGTGAGGCAAATAGTGAAAGAAAGCGCGAGAGGGCTGCTAGAGTCAGGGCAGCAAGACCAAGTGCATTTGCGAATGAAAAATACCCTTGGTGCATCCAGTAGATTGATTATCTTAGGCCCCCGCAATGTTTTCAATTACCCTAATGCATGTAGACTTATCTACGATGCCCTGGTAGGCTATATCCTCAAATGTCTCGTACATGCCATTTATATATGTTATGTAATTCGCTAGTTCTTATTTTCCAATGATAATACATGTCATTGTCGGAGGTGTTGGTGATGGAGCTTGGCATGACCATCTTTAGCGGTGTGGTTAGTGCGGGGCAGCGCAGGGCAGCGCAGGCCATCTTAAAGCATCCATGCAAGCGGTGGCACGGTGGTCTCGCACGTAGGATCGAAAGCAGCAGTCACACAACCTTGGTGGTGGAGGGCGCCGAGTCTTCGTCGTAACTCCGGAAGGCAGAGGTTTCACCAAATTTAGCTTCCGCCACCAAACATAATTTTTGGTAATTGTAAATGATACATTCATCAAGACCAGTGAACAATCTATTGCGTGCTTCGAGAATATTTCCCCTTCCTCGGTGTTTAGCTGAAGCACTTGCTTCACGAGCTCTAGCCGCCCTCTATCGCTTCGCCTCACGTTCAGCCTCACGAGCACGAGTTTGGCCCTCACGTTCGGCCTGACCCGCATTAAATAGTGATGTCCTGTCAACAGTCGACATTAACGGTTGTTGCATATAAACTCGTATTGTCCTGTCTATATTCACTGTCGACCACTATGACAAAAAAAGTCGTGTTTTACTGTTAACAGTGACAAACACTACGCAAGTCTGCCTCCGTATAATATAAAGTTCTGTCAACACTCCATGTGCGATTTGACATACCACTTTAAAAGCATGCGACTTGGCTCATTACGACATGACCCATCACTGCAAAAGTCTGTACCACAATAAATAATGTACATTGAACTTACTGTATACATAGTGAGTGGTAGAACTGTTTCAAACATCCTGGACAAGCTGGCTATTTAAAACCCACACATGATCAATTGAACGAACGAAGCCTCGGATAGTGTCATGTAATTACCATAACCATCGAGAGAGTGTATGAGGTCTAGTGACATGTCCTACACATACGGTCGTTGGTATTGGATGTGAGCAAACTATGTGTACAACCTTACGGAGGAGATGGAGAGCAAGGCCAAGTACCCTGTAAGTTATTTATTACTTTTCATCTGTCTAACACATATATTGAACACATGCTAACCTTAGATTTTGTAGCCTCCATTGTACGAGTTTGTGCAGTATTTGAATATCGAGCAGACCCCCGAGCAACAGCGGGCGATGCGTCGGGCGACGGCGGCACGCAGAGCTAGAGCTGAGGAACGTTGGCAGGATGCCCAACAGCTAGAGAAACAAGCGTTACAAAAAAGAGTTCAAAGCAAAACGCGATGCCGACCGGCAGCGCCAGTTGGCTGAGCGTGAGGCAGATCGTGCAAGAAAGCGCGAGAGGGTTGCTAGAGTCAGGGCAGCAGGACAAAGTGCATTTGCGAAGGGGAAATGCCCCCGGTGCATCCAGTAGATTGATTATCATAGGCCCCCACAATGTTTTAATTACCCTAATGCATGTAGACTTATCGACGATGCCCTGGTAGGCTATATCCTCGAATGTGTCATACATGCCATTTGTATATGTCATGTAATTTGCTAGTTCTTATTTTCCAATGATAATTCATGCCATTGTCTATGTCACCTACGTTTTAGAGGTCGAGCATAGTGATTTATGAAAATTCAGTAGAAATATACAAAAATTCGCCCTAGTTTTTCCAACAACGGCCGTATTTTTTTGCTTTTCTAATCAGATTAGTTTTACGTAAAGGTTTTTTAAAAATAATACAATTTATTTTTTTACCTTAACCTTTTTAAAATTTTATTTCATCAAGTTTACAATTTAATTTTTCCCTTACTACGAGATTAACAACTTGCCGCCCTTGGTGAGGGCGCACTCACCTAGCCGCCCTCACCGAGAGCGCCTTCGCCCTTGACGGAGCCCTCACCGCTTCGACTGAGGGAGGCAACCTCTAAATGTCGCCCTCACCGAGGGCGTCTGCGTGCATTTTTACAATTGGATCTAAAGTATCGGTATTTTTTGGTTATGTGAATTTTTTGGGTGCAAATAGTGAAAATTTTCGCCGCGCGCCGGTGAGCATCAGATGATGCCATCGCAACCGTATTCCAAAAATGGCTAAAGGCTCAATTCTTTTCAGCTTAACGACTTATCTACGTTTTGAAAACACATGCTTTGAGTTTTTTTAGTCCGTTTTTTCGTTGTTTTGAAGGTGGGTCTTAACGCTTTAAAAAGCAAGTCAAACGAAATATATCCGAATCTCGAGACTACCTCGAGAAGCTCTCGAAGTTCAGTAATTCAGCCGTTGAGCCGATCAGCCGTTCAGATCAGCTCAAAAGAACAGGGCCTAAGTCTAAGCTTAAGATAAGATGAACGTGCACAAGTTTTAGTTCTTAACAATTTTTTTGACAAAAATTGATACAGATAAATCTATGCCAACGATAAAAAAAAAGTAGACATTACGGTATCTATGTAACCTCTGTTATAGGGTCATGTGTTACTAATACGTGGCCTCCATGTCTAAGGTCTATATGTGACTTAGTGATGATAGAGGATACAAATCCAAATCCCATAAAAAAGATAGGGATTTTGTTATTTTCGTAGTCGCCTGCGAAGTGCAAAAGGGCGTAGACGACTACAAAATGAAGAGGAGCATAGGCGATTTGTGATACTTGGGATTCGCTACGTCTTCTCCGTCTACGCCACCATTGTGCCTTCTCCATCTCCGACGCCGCTGCGGACGTCGCTGTCTTCTCCATCTCCGGTGCGACCGTCAGGTGGGGTCCAGGTTACGGTTCGAGGTTTAGGATATCCCCTGTGTCCTTCATGCTTAGAGGGAGGCCGAGGGGCGGCGGTGGACCGGTGATGGGTTAGGGTTCGTGGTGAGGACAGCGAGACACTGGTGGTTGTGTCGAAGCCACATGAATGGTCGGACGGTGGCAGCGGGGAATCGGTACACATGTTGACCGGACTAGGGTGGGCGGGGTTGGCCAGCGGTGGATGGAGAAAGAGCTGAGCGACGAGGCGATGGGGGCGTCACCGATGTAGGCAATGGTCAGGGGAGGCAACAGTGGTGGAAGAGACGCGAAGCGGTTGCGACGGTGGGATTGGATTGGGATTGAATGGGATCGCAAGAGGGGATGGATCTCAATGGTTGAATTTTGATCTGATTGTCAGAAAAGTTGATTGTACAGATATATAAAATGTAGATATGGGTGAGCAAGTCGATCTAAAAGGACGAAGAAAGTTCACCGTTCCTCTAAAAATTCTTAAAACCAAGACACAGAAAAATATACAAAAGACACCCTTGCACCTCAAACTCAAAGCTGACATCAACGCCCCAATCGCCGCCGCAAGCACCCCAGCGCCACCCTGATCGGCACCGATGGCGGGCGATCCTTCCAGCGGCGGCGGCCGTGGCTCCGCGCCGGGCAAGGGATCCCGCTCGTCGTCGCGGCACCGGCAGTTCCGCGACCGTGCCAAGACCCGTGTGGACGACCTCCAGGAGATGTTCTCCGGCCTCCAATCCGCCCGCAAGGAGAGCCGCTCCGCCGACGCCGCCCTCCTCGAGGAGCAGGTCCACCAGATGCTCCGCGAGTGGCGCTCCGAGCTCAGCGTCGCCTCCCCCGCCTCCTCCCTCCAGGCACCTCTCCAAACCCTAACCTCCCCCATTACCAGTAGGTTAGTGTTCGTCGCGCACTGCCTCTGATCGATCCTCCTGGTGCGTTGCAGAACTCGCAGGGGAACAACCAGCAGGCCTCGGATCCGCCGTCCGAGGCGCTGCGGTTGCGGCAGCCGGCGGTGACCGAGGAGGAAGACGATGCGACCAGCAAGCTGATGGTGCCCCGATCGCCGCTGCAGATGCCGCCTTCTCACCAGAACCACGGGCACGGGCACGACGGCCATGATCTCAATCCCGAGCTGCAGGTGCAGGGGGAGGCTGTGATGGGGGGCGCCAATCTGTTGCAGCAGTCCCATGGTCAGGAAGTGCAGGGAGGCTGTGGAGGAGAAGTAGCTTCTGTTGCCAATGCAATGTTCCATGAGCAGGTATCGCTCTTGATCAGTATGTTTTAAATGATCCTGTGGAAAGCGTTTGATTTTTTACATTAATCCTGTGAAAATAACTTGTAGGTGAGACTGCTAGGTTTCTTTTGCTATTCGGCTTGCCCAATGTTGTTTGAGAAATTCACCTTTATTGATCAGTTTTATTGCTTAATGATACATTAGGATGTGCCATACCGTCCTTCACAGCATGCAATGTTTGTTGTACAGGGTGTAACCCGCAAGGAATGTGTTACTTGTATCAAGTTTTCTATAGAGTATATGCTTGTTTACATGGAATGATCATGTATGCATTTGCTATTCTGGTTGCATTACTTCGGACCAGGCATGACGTAGTTTTTTTGTGCTAAATGCAATGTCTTTTTAACCACTGTTAACTATCCTCAAAGGTGTAAAATGAATTCTGTATGTTTGTTTTGAAATTTAAATTCAGCAAAAGAATTCATTGAATTGTTTCCTGTACCGTTACGATTAGCTGATTCATGCCTGTTTTTTTTGTTGATATTTTGCAAACTGAAGCTGTGTTGATACTGATAAAAAAAAAACCTGGAGAACATTATATTGCTTGTTATCTCCTTTATTTGTATATTCATGTTTATGACCAGACCCTTTCAATTGTATATTGAAGGGACTGTATCTGCCTCTTTTTTTCTAAAAAGATGTAAAGTTTGTTATGAATTGCCCTTTTTAGTACTCAGTATAGATCAAAACCATATACTATATGTTCGTTCAGATTTTTTTGAGCAAATGCTTATTTAGATTTGATTTTGCAAAGAGGTCATGACCTTGATTTAGGCCCTGTTCTTAGCTTATCTTATTTGACTTATCTCCGTGAGTTAGCCTCAAGACTCCGATCCACTTTGTTTAACTTGTGTTTTAGAGCTTTTAGACAATGATATGGGTGTTCTCGATTGTAGGCTTGTGTTCCTGGTTGAAGACCAGATCACAAAGGGTTGGTCGACGCTGCGGAAGCGCGTCGATGACCTTTGGTAGCTGTTGTTCGGAGCCACCGGCCGTTTATCGTCGGCGACGCCTTAGATTGAATTTGGTGGCAACAAAACGTGCCATTTTCTCCCTCGTTCTCACCTTTTATTTTTTTTAAACAAACTCCCCTTTTATTCATAATCGTTCTCATAAACATAGTAACTTTTAAACATAGTAACTAACATATAAGGAAATGACTAAACATGGTAAATAAAGATAAAGCCGCCTCCTCAAGTCACGTTGTTGGAATCTGATCAATCATGCCTCCAGGGCGTCGGCCTGGCTCATAGCGGCGTGGGCCTGACCACCTTGCCCATGCCGTTTTTGGAAAAACACCCGATTGTGTTTGGTCATATCAGACAAGTCTTTGAGATCAAAAAAACCGGATTTAAAAAAAATTAAAAAAATTTAAACGAAGATAAGTAAATAAAAAGTTAAGTCAAATAAACTTCTGAATTGACCCTTAACTTGAGTGTCTAATACATGAGTGTTGTACTTCAATGTGCTAGTCATGGGCCTCACGACCTTGATTTGTAAAGTGTCCGATACAGGAGTGCTTTACTTTAGTGTGCTAGCGTAGACAAAGCACAATGTGTGCTTCTCTCCTTTATTCTCTGTATGATTTGCATGAATGCAAAATTGTGAATTACACTTATCCTGTTATCTGTGCATATTTTTTAGTCTGTTCGGTGGTTTTAATGCCTGTTCATGTTAAACTTTCCTTTTCTACTGATTGCTTTAATGCGCCTTTTCTCTTACCTGTGATTCCAGATGTACTATATAGATCATGAACTCAGTGTTGATGATTTCCTTAGTGATGATTACTACAAGATAAATCTTCCTGAATCAAATACAGATGGCCTCAATGATCTGCAAGGGATTGATCAGCTGGAACATCAGCAGTTTGATTTGTCATTAGATCTGCCACCTAGTTCATATGTTGATACAAATAACTCAGCTCAGGATACTGGAGATGTTTTTTTCCACATGTCAGACTTGCTCACAACAGTGTGCCCATCACCTTCTCAATATCTAGGGCCAAAATGTGCGCTCTGGGACTGTGGCAGGCCTGTTCGAGGATCAGAAGAGTGTCAAGATTATTGCAACCCTTACCATGCTACTTTGGCCTTGAATGATGATGGTCTTCTAGGTACAAGACCGGTGATGCGTCCAAGGGGTATTGATTTGAAAGATGGCCCCTTGTTTGCTGCTCTCTCTGCAAAAGTCCAAGGAAAGAATGTTGGTATTCCTGTATGTGAAGGAGCTGCAACTTCAAAATCACCTTGGAATGCGTCTGGTAAGTTTGGTTATGTAAGTGCTAGCCTGTTTGGTGAACAGTGATATTAGCAAATATCTGTGCTAATTGGTGGTCTGTTGTTTTTTTTGCAGAACTTTTTGATATTTCTCTTCTTGAGGGTGAATCTCTTAGAGAATGGCTTTTCTTTGACACACCAAGAAGAGCATTTGAGAGTGGCAACCGGAAGCAAAGGTCATTGCCAGATTACAGCGGCCGAGGATGGCATGAATCAAGGAAGCAAATGATGAAAGACTTTGGGGGTCTGAAGAGGTCCTATTACATGGACCCGCAACCAGCTAACAACTATGAGTGGCATCTATTTGAATATGAGATAAATGATTCTGATGCTCTAGCCTTGTACCGGCTTGAGTTGAAGTCCTCTGATGCTAAAAGGAGTGCTAAATCAAAATTGGCTAGTAGTTCACTGAACGAAATCCAGCAGCAAATGGTCAGGCTTAGTGCAGACAGTCCTATGGAAAACAAACGGACAGCTAGGAGCAGGCCAAAGACTAATCAAAAGGATTTTAATGCAAACACCTATTCAGTTCCCAACAAGCCCAATCAAGTCGATGCTTCGAATATTCTTCAAGCTGTGTCTCACAATGCCCCCAGTCAAGCCAGTGCTCCACATGCTTATCAATCTGCGCCTCTGAACACCCCCAATCAAGACAGCGCTTCGAATGCTTATCATGCAGTGTCTCTCAACACATCCAATCAAGCTGGTGCTCCAAATGCTAATCAAGCAGTGTCACAGATAGACCAGATGGCATTTCTGAATGAAAGTGTCGTTTATGGGCCTCATCTTCCCTATGGCTACTCCACTGAAAGAAGCAACCTCTATTGGAACCCTAGTGACGAGACCTGAAGATAGGATACATAGAGGCTTGCATTCTATGGCATCTCACTCTGTCAGATACAGATTCTAACAGCTCAGTTAAATTATGTGCCTCAACAGCGTGGTCCAATAGTCTTTTAATTGTAGACCTCTTTGAAGGTGCATGTTAACGACGCGGTGCTATACTCTGCATTAACCCTGTAAATTGGTGCCCGGTGCTGGTGCCGCCTGTCGAGTGCAAGTTAAATGGACAAGCTCCTGCACTGGTAATGGTCGCCGTTCGGCCAGGTATATTAGCTTGTGAGTTGGGTGCGCTTCCAATCATCAGATGGGCGTAATTTCTCCTTGTGTATATGAGCGTGATGTTGAAAATCTGTGGAACCCCAGTTTTTTTTTGGGTGGTTCAAAGCTGGTGCTCCAAATGCTAATCAAGCAGTGTCACAGATAGACCAGATGGCATTTCTGAATGAAAGTGTCGTTTATGGGCCTCATCTTCCCTATGGCTACTCCACTGAAAGAAGCAACCTCTATTGGAACCCTAGTGACGAGACCTGAAGATAGGATACATAGAGGCTTGCATTCTATGGCATCTCACTCTGTCAGATACAGATTCTAACAGCTCAGTTAAATTATGTGCCTCAACAGCGTGGTCCAATAGTCTTTTAATTGTAGACCTCTTTGAAGGTGCATGTTAACGACGTGGTGCTATACTCTGCATTAACCCTGTAAATTGGTGCCCAGTGCCGGTGCCGCCTGTCGAGTGCAGGTTAAATGGACTAGCTCCTGCACTGGTAACGGTCGCCGTTCGGCCAGGTATATTAGCTTGTGATTTGGGTGCGCTTCCGATCATCAGATGGGCGTAATTTCTCCTTATGTATATATGCGCGTGCTGTTGAAAATCTGTGGAGCCCCAGTTTTTTTGGGTGGTTCACATACTGGATCGGTGACCGTGAAACCCAGCTCCAGTGGTCTCCTCTGAAGGCTGTAACTTTGCAGGTGCGTTTGCACGGCGCGGGAAGCACACGCCGAATCAGCGGCCATTGTTGCCTGGTGTGCCACCGATGCCCACTGCATTTGTGACTGGCCTTTTATGCGGTGGCCACTGCGTTTGCGCTTCGCCGTCGTATTCCATCGATGGCAGGCTGGCTGTGCCCCCCAACACGCACACACCCACCCAAAAAAAAAACTGGGTTGGGTTTTCCAAACGCACAAAAAATAATTGCCTTTTTCCCCCTACATATAGGATTGCATTGATACATAGGTGCTTGGATAAGCGGAAGAAATTTTAACTAAGCAACAGTTTCTAGGAAGAAGCAGGTTGGGCTCTTTTTCCTACATAGGGTAGCATTGAGTCATACTCCTAGGTGCTTAGATGAGGGGAGGAAATTTTAGCTAATTGCGTTTGGTTCGAGGGAGAAAAGATTAGGGAAAGATAATATTAGATTTAGGAAAGTTAGGCATCGTTTGTTTGGGCGTCACGTCGCGTTGGCCCGCCCAGCCCGCTGGTTCAAATTACACGGATGCCACCCCGCCAAAACGTGACACAACTCTACAAAACGCCGAAACAAACGAGCTCTTAGGGTGACGCCGCCTGCCTCTTTGTTAGTCTGGTGGTACCATTTTGTTTGTTTGCGTGTCATAGTTTCACGTTCCATTTTTCCATCCTTAGATATGATCATAATGTAGTACAGACATGATCATAATAAAGTAATAGATGGTGGACGACTTGGAATGTCATAATAGATGGTGGGCGACTTGGAATGATGAACTGGATCTCACGAATATAAACATTGTATTCATCTTATTATTTTACAAAGACAGATGGTGCCGATCTGAGAAGCTTATGCAGCCGTTGTTGGAGAAGAATGCATGAATACCCTCTGTTTATAATGACAAATTGGATCTCACAAATTATTTTTTTATGATATTTAAACCTCTCTTTAAAAACTTTTAAATTTTACTGAAACGTTACGCTACACTACGCTAAGCTCAAATGTACAAGGCCATAAAGAGGAACTTTGCGTTACCTTACATGGACAGAGAACACAAATCCAGGCGACTTACGTCTGTTAATGAATAAATCGCATCCTCTGCCTTTACTGCTGTCAGTAAACTCCATCCCTACATTAAAAAAAATCATACACACCGTCTATCTCTCTTTTCTCTCCTCCTTCATCACATGAGCATCTTTTCATGTATTTGGACCTTTTTTAGTGAAGCGAGGACAAAAAAACACATGAGAGTTGATATGCATGAGAGGGCTAACCTTTAAGATGGAACAGTTTTAAACGAATTTGGGTATAAGTCAGTCTTAAATTAAAAAATGAATTACTATACAAAACAAAAAAAATTAATGCTAGGTCACTACAAAAATGTTGGCTATGTCGTGTACAAATAATAATCCTAAGTTTTAATTTATACAAAATTTTGGATATAGGGCCCAGGACATTTTTTGTGTACCACTATAATAGAAAAGATGGAGCATGGGTAAAAAGATGCCCCTTCACAAAAAGAAAAAATTTAAATTTTTTAAAAAAAACTGGAACACAAAAATCTTTGGAAAAAATAAAAATGTGGTGGCTTGACTTTATCACCTCAACTTCTAAATTTCATAATCTAGCATTTGAATATTGAACCCAAATGAGTTGTCAATCGACTCAAATTCAATTAATTTTTTAAAAAAACAGTATTATTTTTTTACGGTCGAAGAAC
The DNA here is from genome assembly GCA_005191435.1 of Raddia distichophylla. Taxonomy (NCBI): domain Eukaryota; kingdom Viridiplantae; phylum Streptophyta; class Magnoliopsida; order Poales; family Poaceae; genus Raddia; species Raddia distichophylla. The sequence continues at coordinate 501,560 of SPJY01036415.1, read as the reverse complement.
ACGACTCGAGTCCGGCCGAGCAGCAAACACCTCGAGGGCTCGAGCGACACCGAACCCGACTCGACCGCGGCCCGCGGCACGATCGACTCGCTTCCGAACTCGGCGACCGGGCTGTTCGACTATAAAGGCCCACCGAATCCCCCCGAGCCCACCCGTACGCAGTGCACAGTGCACCACCACAGCCACACGGGAAACCAAGCGGTCGCCGAATCGTCGCGTCGCCTCCTCCTGCTGCTCCTCGCCGTCGCCGCCGCCGCCGAGCCTCGGTCCGCGGCCATGGGGAAGGGCAAGTTCAAGGGCAAGCCCACGGGGCAGCGCACCTTCTCCACCGACGATGAGATCGGTACGTACGCACGCACGCTCGCTCGATCGCTTCCTCCTCCCGCTGCGCTGCCGCCGACGCCGGTTGGGTCAGTTGGGTCGGCGGCGGCTTTGTTGATCTGCTGCTTAGGGCGTTCGCTGAACAGCTAGCCGGGAGTGCGATTCGGTTGCTTGATCTCTCACGATCGGCCCCGCGTGTTTTCTGATTGCTAGCATGCAGCGAGATAACTTAAAATCAATTGGTTGCATGGCATGAGCGAGTCGCTCGAGCGCTGCTTCGTTTGAATGCTGTGCCGAGTTGGCGTCAAATGTTGCGAGTCTTTGTGCGATGGGAAGGCCGGTTAGGATGATTATGGCTTACATGCTACATACAATGTGGGAGATTTGTTGGTGGTTTTTCGAGGGTTTGTGCTCGATCGGTCGTGCTTGAAAGTGAGAGCGGCCATGGATTGTTTTGTATTGTGGTCATATGCATAATTGCATGGCATCTATCCGCTTCTTTTTTTGGATAAGGGACTTCAAATCCCGAGTTCCATTGAAAAAAACAACAAATCCGCTTCTGTTTTGAGAGTTTGAGACTTGTTTTGAATAGTTTCACCCAGATTCCTCGTAAGTCGTAATTAATCGCGAATCTATGTATCATATGTGCAAATGTGTTCTGTCTAATTGCTATTCTAAGATTTAACCTGCTTGGTAACTGTATGCTATCATGGTACAACTCCTGATCGGTTAATCTTCGTTCTTGAAGTTTGAATGTAAGATGGAATTTTGAAGGCTATGTAGCAGTGCTGTTCTGTTGAGCACATGAGTTATTTAGCTTTAGCTTTGCTCTTTTCCTAAAATAACGAAGCTCACTTGTTGGAACATTATTTATGGGATACCTTTTTCTTAAAGTATTTTGAACCTAGCTACTGCATTGGCCCTTTGTTTCTATTTTCTCATAGTTCTCTGTTTTCATCTGAACTTGAATGCAGCGGCTGGTAAATCAGCAAGACGTCCAGACACTTTTAGGAAGGTAATCACCTTTTTCTTCCCAACCTATGATATGATATTACCATTCAATAGAATAGTTTCGTTCAAAAAGCATTCAATAGAATAGTTAAATTTTCACCTTGCTTCTCTTCTTTCTCTGCAAGCCAATAAACTCAAACTTTACTCCTAACTTAACAACTGACTTGTTGCATTTGTACATCCAACTTGTGTTGCCATTACAGTGGTCTAATTCAATCAATAACTGATTCATATGCTAGGAGCCCTGAATTAAGTATTTTCATCAGATTTTGTTGAGTTCCATCACCATGCTAAAGTCTGTTTTGAATCAATGTACATCATATATTGTGATCATCTCATATAATTGTTTTGCCTATTGACTCGTATTTGTAAACCAAATAGAAGCAAGCTGAAAAGGAGGCACGTGATTTAACGGTAGAATCAGGATCGGAAGAAGAAGATCTTGGGAAGATCGTAAGATATTCTCTTCTTGAAAACTTGCATTCAATTTTACATCGTTCATTGTTTGTATTGCTTTTTTTGTGCAAAAGCGTACTTATGTTTTTTACTTATATCAGAGACGAAAAGGCACTGAAGGTCTTTTCGAGATTGAGAACCCAAACCTGGTGAAACCAAAGAATGTAAAAGCCAAGAACATTGATGTAAGTTCTATTTTATTACATTTGAAAGAAAACACTTCATTTTATTGCTTGTTTCCTGGTTATGGTTATACTTTTTTTAATGTACCGCTGCGCATGATGGTGGTAGACTAGCAATTTATGTGCAAAAATAGACTAGGAAGATCATTTACTTGTCACAATTTATGTGCAAAAAACAATAAAATCTGGGTGGTTGCAGTCGAATTTTGAATTAAAATTTTATGAGAATTCTGTCTACGTTATTTTTTATCCTTTTTGGGTATTTATGACTTGCTAACTAGTTTTGCATCAACACAGGTTGATAGTGCAACTAATGTTACTGATCTCTCCAGACGTGAAAGGTGGGTTCATTTGCTGTGTCTATGTCAATTCAGTGGGGAATGATTTTACTGTGACACATACATCATGCAATGCTATTATTTATAGTTTTTCCAATATTTTCTCTTTGTGGCAGAGAGGAGCTTGAAAAGCAGAAATCTCAGGTGCGCTACATGAACCTTCGTATGGAAGGAAAAACAGAACAGGCCAGGAATGATTTAGGTGAGCGTTCTATGATCTCCCCTGCTATAAGTCTCTTGTGTGCTTGTCTTTCACATGATATACTCACATCATTGTGTTCCATTATATTTACATAAATTATCACCATAAAAAAGATTATAACTAGTAGAAATAACTTTCCATTTGAGTATTTTGTGGAGCCCCAAAATATAAATATAGTTTAAGCATTTCTTGCCAACGTTGTACTATTATGCATACCTTCATTGAGCACCTCCATGTAGATAACCGTTTGATGTCTATGTCCTTCTATTCCTATTCAATGATCTGCAATGTAAATTAGTTGTCCCTATTCAATGGTCTGCAATGTAAATTAGTATGAGCAACGGCTTTTCTCTCGTTCCTTTTCTTTTAGATTTTGCTGTAAGTATGTGCAGGTTAGTTTTTTTTTTTAACAAACGCAGGTTATTTTAAATTTCACCATTTTTCTACTCAAGTATTGCTGTTTTTACACCTTTATTTTGAACGACACACCTTTATTTAATATCGGTGCATCGATGGTTAATTACTTTCAAACAACCATCATCTTTACCTATCCTTTTTGTAACTGTAGAGCGCCTTGCCTTGATCCGGCAACAGAGAGCGGATGCTGCAAAGAGACGTGAAGAGGAAAAAGCTGGTATGTCTAACTGTCAACAACGAGTTTAGCCCCTCCTTCCATGCATGTCTTCATTTCGGCACATGCTATAAATTGAGGGCTCCAAACATGTAATGATAGTAGTGTCAAACTATTTGCCGACGCTGACGTTTATCTTACTGTATGGCAGCCATGGAAGCGAGGAAGGCCGCAGCGAGGAAGTGACCTGCAAAACTACGCAGTAGATAGAGATTTGCCTGAGCTAGGACAGTGTTTGCGGTTGCAGCAGCAGTACGACAGTATATGGTAGATGCGGTGAAAGTCTGAGCTTGTAGAAGTAGGAACCTGGTAGTAGTAGTATTTTTATTTTAAATTGTTTTTTGTTCTTTCTGTAATGGTCTCTCAGATTTCTGTACTCGCTTTGGCACAGTTGGTGCAATATAAGAGATGACTGAGTATCCTTGGCATCAAATGTTTTGGCTATTGGCGTCACGACCCATGACCAAAAAACCGTAGGGACCTAATTAGCAATTTTAGATGCTGAGCTGGTTGATAAAGTGATTTTCGGCTTTCTGTTTGGATAAGCTGAAATGCTGCTTGCTGCGAATATAAAATAGCTTTGCTTGCTTTAAACGTTGCTGAAGTAGTGTTTACTTATTGAGAAATCATAAAGAACGAACGATGCATGTAGAAACGACAACGGGCGAAACGAGTCCACTCTGCGCGCTCGCGTTTCGGATACAGCATCTGCGCGCGTGTTTGGGCCGCACGTATGCTCGCGTATACACGTCTACGTGGCGATGAAACTAGCTATTAGTGTGGAATTTTTTATTTAGTTAATTGATTTTAACCTGACGATTTTATTTCTATTTCATACGAATTTATTTTAACACAAAATAAAATTTATAATTCATATAAAATAAAGACTAGCTTTCTATATTTTTTTCATGGTTTTATTTAACTTTTCCCTTTTAAAACGCATTTTTAATACTCAATGATACTAACCCAGCAATTTATACTTTGACAATATCTACCGGGTAATTGGTGATTTTCGATTGTCTCCGAGGGCCGAGGCTTCCTGGATTGTGAATTTTGGAACCTACTTTGTGTTACTCAACAATAATATCTATTGTGGAACAACGCATCAAATTCCCCGCACCCAGGCGAGCGCGCTCTCGCGACTGAGCAGACGAAAAAGGAGCCGCGGGGCGCCGCCGCTGCCGGGCCCATCTCTCCCTCTCCGGCGTCCTCACCGGAGATGAGAGAGGGGGACCCTGGCTCTCCTTTCTCCTCCTCCTCCAGGTGCTCGTCTTCTCTTTCCCCTTCCCCTTTCCTCTTCTTCCCGCTGTCCTTGTGTGTCCAGATCTGAACGCCCCCTTGCCTCTGGCGGAGGTAGGCGGCGGATCTGGACCACCGGGGGCTAGGGGCGGTGGTTGGCCGGGGGTTGGTGGTGGGAGGACTGGTACTAGTAGTATAGGGTTAGGGTAAGTAGGGTCTAGGTCTACCGCCGGGATTCGGCTATGGCGCCGTGTCCAGGGGGTATTTTGGTCTCCTACTTTCTCTTCTTGGTTGGCGGCAGCGCCGGCGATTGGGGGGAGATGCCGGAGTTGGTCTTCTCCCCCGTTTGGCCGAGCCGACCGCTCGGAGGTGAACGTATGTATGTCGGCAGTGGCGGCGGTGGTGGTGGATGGCCGTTTTCTAGGGTGCGTGTCTGCCGAGGCCGCTTGGAGCCGTCCCTCCTTCCATGCCTTACGGCTGGTGGTGGCCTTAGGGCTTTTGCGCTGGGTTCCCTTCTGGATCTGGTGGCGGTAAAGTGGCTTGGTGTCTCTCTCTGCGCTCCGACGAGGTCGAAGCCGAAGGAGGGGGCCGGAGCTTTGCGTTCCCCACGGAGGTATCCCTCTGGTCCGGTGTGGCAGACCGTGCTGTGGACATGGGGAGGAGACCCTAGGCGCTGTCTTTCTCTGCGGTTGTGCCAGTGCTGGGGGCGGCGACGACAACGGGGCTTTCATGACCCGGCTTACGTCTTCCCCGGGATTGGTGGCGCTCGCAACCAGCTTCCTCCGGCCATCGGTGAGGCCTCCATGTGCTACAGTTCGTTGATAAAGGCAGCAAAGCAGTTGTCTGAGGTCCACAAGGTCTCACCGTGTTTTCTAGACTTCGACGAGTTGTTCTCCCCCATGAGGTGGTTTGGCCTTTGGAGGAGACGCTGCAGGCATGCCTGCCGTTTTGTCTTCGTATATCTTCCCGGCGGTGGTGGCCGTCGTGAAGAGGGACAGCGGAACATTAATGCCAGATGGGCCTTGAACTTCAATGTATTCTTGCTTTTTTCGGAGGTCCGCTCTGTAATCCGTTGGGTCTTTTACCCTAGTAATGAAATGTCCCTTCTAAAAAAAATAATATCTATTTTGTGTTACTCAACGTGACACCTACCTTGCGCTTAATAAACATGATACTCAACAAGACACCTACTTTGTATTACTTGATGATCTCCAAATTTTTAGATAAAAGATAAAACTAGACTCTACATCCGAAGATATACACAATCATATAACGGAAATTAACATGAGAAGAAAGGGGAACGTCAACATAATATAATTCTATTAAAAAATTTCCAAGCAAAGGGAGAGAACATAGTCATTGCACCTTTCATAAGTTCTTTTTTCTTTCCCAAAAAGTTGTCAAAAATATATTTTCTAGTAAAAAAAACCAACCGACTCCGCTGGGGATCGAACCCAGAATCTCTGGTTCCGTAGACCAGCGCCTTATCCATTGGGCCACGGAGTCCTGGTGAGAACGATTTAAATGAAACATATATCAACAATTAAGCCTTCCTGTTTCGATGCATACCAAGCAGCTAAGCAGTATCAGGATTCGGTTCAGGTAGGATATAATGAAATGTGGCGTAGCACCCTAAAGTCATAAAAGGAATCTTCCCTGCGAACGTCGCATGTCTGTTCTACCCTGATGGCCGGCTAGTATTTTAGAACAGCACTCGGTATCAATCATTCCATCGGTGACTTGGGCTAGGTAATGTTTTGGTTCAAGATGGCACTGTAGATGCAAAGCAAATGGGATTAGAAGGGATAAGTCTATAGGTGTAATACCCGGATAGTGATGTCTAGACTAGCGAGGTCTTGTGCTGCCTGTGCTGGTACCAGATGCTCTTTGCTATTGCGGGAAGCAATGCCGTGGCGGGAATTAATGCCAAGCCAAGACGGAATTAACCAAACAGGACACGGAAAGCTAAAAGGGTGTCCTTTGCTAGGCCAGAATTTGTCGATCTTGATATGTTCTTGAGATAATTATGGATATGATTGTATCTCTGTTCTGACTAGTTTTGTACTTTTTCAATAACATGATATCTTGTGTCGCATGAACCATCACGTACGGATATGAATTACGGAGTATAACGACTAACGAGCATGTTCCCTTGTCCGTGAAAGTCTTTCTTCATGATGTATTGTTATGTCACTATGGTGACCTTCATTCCTAGAACTAGCACCATAGTAGTTCTAGGAAGGGGGGACAGAGAGAGCACCATAGCAGTGACCTTCATTCATAGAACTAGCAAACGGAGGGAATAGGGATGATCTCAAAAGATACCGAGTATTGATGATCGTCGGAGTTACTCTCGAGTTTCTTCTTAGAGCATCCCTAGAAAGGTCTTCATTTTACTGTATCTACGGTAAAAATGCGCGTAGCAAATTCAAAGGTGCAGACTACGTGCATGCGGCAGGCAGCTGGGTGGTTGGGCGAGCAGTTGATGCAGGGGATTGATGCAGGGTCTGATGCACATGCTCTTAAGATGGTAAAAATCTGATGCGCCGCAAAGAATGTATTTGGACCTTGTTTTCAATGAAAGACTTATATCCGATCTCTCTATTTAATTCGATTCAGAAAGTGCGTGGTCATATCTAATTTAGACGAAAAATCATCATACCTAGTAGTTTGCTACAAGATCAAGATCAACATTGAGTTAAAAAATGATGCAACCTAATACAGTGAGGAAAAAAGGTGTTGCATATTAATATTATATAAATCCATTCAATTAATTAATATGATTTTTATATGAATCTAGAGTTGATATATACTACTATCTTTGGTCACAAAGATATATTGTTTGAGACATGTGCAAGCTAAAGTTTCGAAATTCTCACTATATATCTTTTTGAACATGTAGAACTGGGCATATGAAATTCATGTGTGCACATCCCGGCTCAAAAATTACTTTTTTAACATTATAATTTTTGTGGGTTTATGATTAAATTATAATAGTAATTAGAGGGGTCAAAATTACGTTGATGATCAAAACGATATATATAATCAATTAGTACAACATTGGATCAGAATACTCTTAACTCTTCTTCTATCGCAGGGCATGTGCATCTGGTGTGTACAATCTAGAGTGCCTTCTTAGCCATTGTGTCTATTTTTTAAAAAAATATGATACACTAAAATAAATACGAGCCGTTCATTTCTCTTGATCTAATATTTTAGATCAATTTCTTCGTACTACCTCCATAGTTTAATTCATACCACAATAATATTACATTCTTATAAATAGGGGTGAATTTAGAAAAACAAGTTGTTGGGTCGTTGGGGTCATTTTAACACTAAATCACTATGTTTAAACTTCAAATTGTAGGTTTATATGTATATATACTAATATGGTAATAATAAACAAGAATGGTTTGTGTGAAAGGCATCGGGGTTGCTTGACCCCGGTGCTAGTACTGTAGACCCGCCCCTGCTTATAAGGGTGCTTTTTAAATGAACGTTAGATCAAAAAAATATATACTATGCAAATATATTACAGTTGTTTATCGTAGAGGTCTCTTTTTTCTTTTACTTGCCCATTCTCTTTGTAATTGGCCGTTTAATCTACTTTACCCTCAAGATCAAGGCAAGTCGCCACGACCAAACAATCACCATCGATGAGAAAATTTAGCCTTGTTCTTTTCAGCATACCGTTGCGTTGGCGTATTATTGTAGTAAATTTAAGAGCTCTTAAAATAAGGTCTAAAGATTGTAAAAAAATAATTAAAAAATAGTTTTAGGACCTTTGGATTGACTACCAAAAGTCACGAAAAAATGTTACAAATTATCATAACATATAGACTATATAAAAATAATAAAATTTGTTACAATAATATGTAACGGTACGATACCTAGAAAAGAGCGAGGCCTGGGCGGTTCCATCAATCGGATAGAGTTTAATTACCACTGCGTCACTTTAGTTGGGAGTTGCGACTCTAGCCTCTGCCTTTTTATCCCATCCATGATCGGGACATGATTAGTACTGCATGCTTGTCCTTGGGTGGTTGATCTGCGAACACCTTGCTTTTAGCTCACTTTTCTTTAGAAAATTTATTTTGAGTACAAACTTTTCTTTTGAAAAAAAGTTTCTTCTTCATGACTCTTATCCCTCTGTACCGAATTCATTTGCTGAGTGATGAGTCATGAGTGCGTTCTAGCTAACTGCTTCACTCACTTCTGGGACAATTAACCGGGACCTTTTCGATTTTCCGTGAGAAAATCATACACTGAAGATCTGATCAACAAGTGGCGTTTCTGTGGGATGCAGAACAAATGGACGCTGGAATTTCAGATCAAGAACTGGTGTTTCTTGCGAACTGAGCATGTATATAGGGATTTGTGCAGCTCTGTCACCACTGGGTTTAACTGCAGGACCATCTGTCAATTTATCAATCGATTGTTCACGCAATTGATGGATCACCATCCAGTGTATATGCACGATTAGCACGAATGATGACAATACAAAAATCGAGAGGGAGCCACACACACAGTTCAACACATTTGCCACATTTTGGCAAGAACTCTGCATTGAGAGAGACATCTCCATCTTCTGTACAAGCAACTATTTCTCGGTGAAGCCATCTACGAGACTACGACAACGACTCTGCAGCTACCATCTCTCTCTCAAGAACAGCTACAAGCGAACGAACGAAAGGGGAAAGTGGGAGAGAGAAGCCTGGCGTGCCGGCGCTCCGGCCGGCCGGTCAGCCGGCGGCATCCGGCGGCGAGTCGGCGGAGGAGGGCCGGCGGCCGTCGTCGAAGTTCTTGGCGTAGCTGGCGGCGTCGTACTGGAAGGTGGTCATGGGCTTGGGGCTGCACATGCTCTTGCTCTCCCGCACCAGCCGCCGGAGGAGCCGCCTCCACGCCCGCCGGCCGTCGTCGCGGCCGCCGGCCGGGCCGGCGTCGCGCGCGAGGAGGTGGAAGCGCGCGGGGCTCCGGTGCACGGCCGGCAGCCACGCCGGCGACGCCATGCAGCCCGAGAAGTAGGAGGACTGACTCGCCGTGGACGGCTCACTGTCCATGTCCACGTCCATGGCTAGGGGAAGAGGGAGAGCTCAGGCAAGGTTTGTGCGTGTGAATGAATGAGAGTGAGACTGTGAGGCTTGGGGGTGGTTTTATAAATGAAGCCGTTCTCTAATCTTTTGGATCAGCGGTTGGTAATCCGACTTAATCAGCTTTGTCGGTCGCAGAGGCAGTCCTAGGTACTTGCAAGGGAAGAACTTGATCTGCATAGGGAAAGGAGAAAGCACATTCTGGAGATCGACGTTGGAGCACCTTATCGGATAGACCTCACACTTGTCAATGTTGACACTTAGCCCCGAAGCTTTGCCGAACCACAGAAGGATATCTTTGAGGGTGGTAATCTCTTGAAACGAAGGATTTAAGAAAACTGCAACATCGTCGGCATATAGAGAGAGTTGAAATTTATCAATCATTTCTGACACGGATGCCAGCATACCCATATCCTTGGCCTTGCGGAAGAGATATTGAATTGGCTCAAGCGCCAGGACGAAGAGAAGCAGCGAAAGAGGATCACCCTAGCGCAGCCCTCTCCTATGTCGAAAATTTTTGCCTAGTGTGCCATTTAAGAGGATGCTTGAGGATGACGTTGAAAGAATTAAGGTGATCCAATCCCTCCATCTTTGGCCAAATCCAAGATGGTGCAGAAGCTCCAGGAGGTATTCCCAACTGACGGAATCAAAGGCTTTAGCAAAATCAATTTTGATGAAGAGGCAAGGCCTTTTCTTTTGTGCTGCTCCTTGATTGCACCACTTGTGAAAACGAAGTTATCTTGCAAGCAGCGCCCCTGGATGAACGCACTTTGGGACGACAAAACCAAGGAATTCATGAAAGGCGCAAGCCTGTTCGCTAGTATTTTGCTGAACAATTTGCCGAAACTGTGGATCAAGCTGATAGGACGGAACTCATTTGGCCGAACCGCGTCGACATTCTTTTTTAGCAGCACTAGATGAGCATTGTTTAGCAAGGACATCGTGCGCCCATGACAACGAAAAAGTTGCTCGAAGGCACTGACAATGTCGTCTTTGATGATGGTCCAGCATGCCTGGTAGAAAGCCCCTGAGAAGTCGTCCGGCCCTGGAGCCTTTTCCGAAGGCAAGTTCTTCACCGCCTCATAGATCTCCTCCACCAGAAAGGGTTGATCAAGCGAATTTAAGTCGTGTGAAGTAATTCCCAAGCCGGACCAGTTAAGGGTACACTCTCTCTGCCTCTTAACTCCAAGGAGGTTTGTGAAGAGATTCAAGAATTCAGCATGTTTTTCTTCCTCTGAGAGAAGAAGTCTTTGCCCCTGCAACACATTCCCAATGTGATTCTTACGCTTCCTGGAATTGACGTTAATATGGAAGAATCTGGTATTGGCATCTCCCGCACGTATGAAATTGAATTTAGATCGTTGCTTGAGACGCAGTTTCTCCACAGAAGCAAGACCAAGCACTTTATATTTTAGGTTTCTTCTAAAAGTTAGCTCGAGATGTGTCAAATTTTTGTCCTCCTCTGCCACATTAAGTCTGTGTATGAGTTCGCTGACTATTTCCAACAGTAGCCTATTTTCGCCGACAAGTAGCTTGCTCCAAAGCCTGAGCACTTTGGCTGTCCGACAAAGTTTAATGTGAACTCGCCGCAAGGCATCAGTAGTTCGGACATCCTTGGACCAAGCAGCAGCTACTGTGTCATGAAAACCAGGAAGCTTTGGCCAAAAACTTTCAAACCGGAATCCTTTGTATTTGTTCTTTTGCACACACCCGACAAGGAACAGCGGGCAATGATCTGAAGCCAGCGACGAAAGGGCATCCAAGGAGCAATTCGGGAAGAGAACATCCCATGCATCAGTGGGAAAAACTCTATCAATGCGCGTTAGCGTGGCATCCTCGCGCTCATTTGACTAGGTAAATTTCTTACCTTGCAGCTTGATCTCCTTAAGCGATAAGGAGTCTACGCAGTCTCGGAAGGAAGACATTAGTCGGCGATCCCTTACTGGCTTGTTTTTGTCCGCATCCTGATATATCAAATTGAAATCTCCAAGAATCACCCAAGCACTGTCTACCAGACCACCCAGGTTTGATAACTCTTGCAGAAAGTTTCTCTTGTCAGCTGATTGCGTGGGGCCATAAACCGTTGTACAAGTCCAACTCCCAGCAGTGAGCAGAGGGCTTACATTTGCCGAGACCGAGAAGCTTCCCAAAGAACATAACGTTAGCGAGTAGAATTGCGTTGATGCTGCCAACAGGATTCCTCCCTTTGTACCATCAGCCGGCAGATAAAAGTAGTCCACAAAATTTGGACCTAGAATTTCCTGAATCAAAATATTACTGATCATCTGTAACTTGGTCTCTTGCAAACAAACTAAGTTAGCTCTGCTGTCCATGACCAGCCTCCGGACCACAGCACGCTTGGCCGGAGCATTAAGCCCCCTGACATTCCAACATAATACCCTACAGTTTTTGTCTGACATAGAGATACATTGACGACCGCCGGTTAACCAACTGGAGACTGTTACAGGCCTTACAAGGCAGGAACCTCCTAACAGAGACAGAATGCCATTGGCAGCACACACAAGATACAAGGAGCGAAGCTGGATACAACAAGGGTCGCCTCCACCAGCTTAAAGCATGCTCCGATAAAGAAACAGAATAATAGACGACAAACAGACACAGACAGCGCCCAACAACAAGCCGGGCAAAGTCTGAGAACTGACGCAGAATAAAATTGAAATACATGGAGAACTTGCTAGCAACACATAGCGATGTAAGCAGTTAAGCTGACATCTCCCAAGCCGATGCTCCCGTGACTTGAAGAAGATCAGGAGCCTTGTTTAGTCTAGCAAGGTCGGAAAGTGCATTGATAATCTCTGGCGACAACGGCCAACCGAAAGCCTGCAGGTATTGTTTAAGTTTTTCCACGCTTAAAGTCTTATCTTTGCTTGAGACAATCCCCATTTGCTTGGCAATGTTTATTTTGGCTCTGTCCGACACGGAGAGGCTAGCCAAAGGATGGCCCGCCAATCTTGCACTTCTACGGGAGTACTTGTGTACAATAGGTGTAGTAATAGGTTCAGGTAGCAAAGGTGGCGACAAGGTCTTAACAAACGCAGTCTCAAGCTGTTCGAAGGGGACAATTTGAACACTGGAAGGATCGGTGTTTACCAGATCTGTTATCTGGACATCAGAATTGCCATCCGGGGCTGAGCCTGAGAGAGGAGCCAAACTGTTGCCGTGTACAGCAGGAACCTCCACGTAGGGGGTGTTAACAGGGGCAGCAGAGTGTGAAGTAAGGTTGCCCTGCATCTGAATCTGCCAAGGATCCATGGTATCATCACGAACCCCTTGATCAACCTCAACTGTAGCCGCAAGTCCACAGGAAAGCAGCACCGCTTCTACCAACATTGGATCAAAGGAACTAGAGCCCAAATTGTCCAGGAGAGGGAACATTGCAGGCTCTACATAAGGATTACTATGATGGGAATTTGAAGCATGTTGAACAGGAACATCAACTCTAGCAGCCGAACTTTGCGTGCCTGGCGAGAAAGGCCCAGAACGGCGCCTCCCCGTCTGATTATCTCCACTTTCCCGATGACCGAGTCTGTCATGCACATTTGTCCTGGGCGGCACACGGAAGGAACCAGGCCCCCTGTTGTCGGAAGCACGCGAAGCATGGTTGGGATTGCCGTCATCAGGTGGCGTCGGGGACCTGTCCCTTCCTGATCCACTCTGTCGAGAACTGTTACAGGAAAGGTAGGAAGAACCATCTTGCAAACCCAAGCACCAGGGTAAATGAAAGGTGCAAGGAAAATGACTAGTCTCCAAAGCTGAAATATTGTCGGCAGGCCCGAAATCGACAACACGATCCAGGTGGATCAACACTTTGTATGAAAGAAAGGTCGGTTGTAGGTGAACTTCCTGCGGACGGCCAATGTGATCAGCACTCCTGCTGGCCCCTTCTTCCAGCTTGAAAGTTGCTTTCTTAGGAATACCATTAGCATCAGCCAGCTAAGCCCAGATACAGAGACATGCGGAGTCTTCTTGTTTAGCCGGATCATCCAGCACTGGGTATACCAGGCCCCGGCCTTGGAGCAGTCCAGCAGCAGTTTGAACTGACCAGCAGTGTCTTGGTATGCCCTCAAAACAAATTCGCACCTTGTAGCGAGGCCTCCACACCTCTGCATCCACTCTCGGGTTCCAGGTTACGAACGTTAGATCAATGGAACCATCAAGAAATCTTTTTGCTGCCAAAAGAAAATCCCTCACAACCATAGAAGAGCAACGGATGAAGAAGCTATCGACCGTGTTCAAGGAGACCCGGACGTCCTCATCACCAAGATGGAAGGCCTGAATGAGTGAAAGCTTGAGCTCATCAGCACTTAGCAAGGTTCCAGACAGGTTAAGGCCAATAAGAGCCAAATTGCGCAAGTCCTGCTCCTCTTGAGTGAGACCTGCAGAACGACTTAAGTAGCAAGTATGGTGCCCCCGTAGTAGACTTGGATCACCGGGGGTCAAGGAAGCAACATCCACAGCCGAGTACATTGCTGACTCCCCTTCGGCTGGGTTGGAAGAGAGAGCCGGATCCGAGAGAAAGGGACTAGGCGGAATGCGGCGAGCGAGCGGAAAGCGACGAGGGGGCAGCGCGGCACGAAATTCCTACCGCTTTTGAGTGCAGCGCCTAGCTTTGTGACCAGAGAGCTTACAGATAAGGCATTTCGGCGGAGCTCTGCAGGAGGCGACGAAGTGTCCACGCCCAAGACAATTGAAACACCTCCCCTGAGCTTCCTTGGCCAAGACAGTCTTGAGGGAGATGAACTCTGAGAGAACGGGAGAGCGCAAGCCCTTCTTACGCCACCAGAATTTATTGCGAACCTGCTTCCAACCCTCCTCATCAATGTCATCTGCAATGCCTGCTGCCCCAAAGCGATGGGCGGAGAGAGGGCGGGTCTTCACGGCTGCTGTTCCCACGGGAGGCCCTAGGCGTGCACGGAGTGGTTGCCGTTGAACGCACGGCGCATCTTCACAGGCTTTTCCCTCTTCGCGACAATAAGTCGAGCAGTTGGCGGGCGAGATTAAAGGTGAGGTAGCCGCTGCGAGGTAGGTCTTGTGCCTCAGGCCAGGTAGTGGTGGGTGAAGCGACTCGGGGAAGGAAGGTGAGTCTGAGACGCGCGAGGATGGGGATGGCCGGATTTCACTGGGGGATGGGATTTGGATGTGCTCGTACTGGTAAGGGCTTAGGGACTTCGTGGATGCGAGACAAGCGGGGCTGCGACTGCGGCAAGGCGAAGAGGACAAGGTGAGCAGCGGTGGCAGGTTTGGCGTACGGGCAGCGGAGGTTGTGCGTGTGGCTGGGGGCGGTTGCGGCAGCGGGTGGGTGGACGCCGGGGACGGGATGTCGGCCGGCGGAGACATGGCTTTCTCCTTCCTTCGTTATACTTCAAACTTCAAATTGTAGGTTTATATGTATATATACTAATATGGTAGCAATAAACAAGAAATGTTTGTGCGAAAGGCATCGGGGTTGCTTGACCCCGGTGCTATACTGTAGATCCGCCCCTCCTTATAAGGGTGCTTTTTAAATGAACGTTAGATCGAAAAAATATATACTATGCAAATATATTACAGTCGTTTATCGTAGAGGTCTCTTTTTTCTTTTACTCGCCCATTCTCTTTGTAATTGCCCGTTTAATCTACTTTACCCTCAACATCAAGGCAAGTCGCCACGACCAAACAATCACCATCGGTGAGAAAATTTAAAGCATTGTTCTTTTCAGCATACCGTTGCGTTGGCGTATTACTGTAGCAAATTTGAGAGCTCTCAAAATAAGGTCTAAAGATTATAAAAAATAATTAAAAAATAGCTTTACGATCTTTGGATTGACTACTAAAAGTCATAAAAAATCGTACAAATTATTATAACATATAGACTATATAAAAATAATAAAATTTGGTAGAATAATACGCAACGGTACAATCCATGATCGGGATATCTGCAGTCAACGCGGTCGAGTTTAATTACCACTGCGTCACTTTAGTTGGGAGTTGCGACTCTAGCCTCTGCCTTTTTATCCCATCCATGATCGGGACATGATTAGTACTGCATGCTTGTCCTTGGGTGGTTGATCTGCGAACACCTTGCTTTTAGCTCACTTTTCTTTAGAAAATTTATTTTGAGTACAAACTTTTCTTTTGAAAAAAAGTTTCTTCTTCATGACTCTTATCCCTCTACCGAACTCATTGCTGAGTGATGAGTGCGTTCTAGCTAGCTGCTTCACTCACTTCTGGGACAATTAACCGGGACCTTTTCGATTTTCCGTGAGAAAATCATACACTGAAGATCTGATCAACAAGTGGCGTTTCTGTGGGATGCAGAACAAATGGACGCTGGAATTTCAGATCAAGAACTGGTGTTTCTTGCGAACTGAGCATGTATATAGGGATTTGTGCAGCTCTGTCACCACTGGGTTTAACTGCAGGACCATCTGTCAATTTATCAATCGATTGTTCACGCAATTGATGGATCACCATCCAGTGTATATGCACGATTAGCACGAATGATGACAATAAAAAAATCGAGAGGGAGCCACACACACAGTTCAACACATTTGCCACATTTTGGCAAGAACTCTGCATTGAGATATCTCCATCTTCTGTACAAGCAACTATTTTTCGGTGAAGCCATCTACGAGACTACGACAACGACTCTGCAGCTACCATCTCTCTCTCAAGAACAGCTACAAGCGAACGAACGAAAGGGGAAAGTGGGAGAGAGAAGCCTGGCGTGCCGGCGCTCCGGCCGGCCGGTCAGCCGGCGGCATCCGGAGGCGAGTCGGCGGAGGAGGGCCGGCGGCCGTCGTCGAAGTTCTTGGCGTAGCTGGCGGCGTCGTACTGGAAGGTGGTCATGGGCTTGGGGCTGCACATGCTCTTGCTCTCCCGCACCAGCCGCCGGAGGACCCGCCTCCACGCCCGCCGGCCGTCGTCGCGGCCGCCGGCCGGGCCGGCGTCGCGCGCGAGGAGGTGGAAGCGCGCGGGGCTCCGGTGCACGGCCGGCAGCCACGCCGGCGACGCCATGCAGCCCGAGAAGTAGGAGGACTGACTCGCCGTGGACGGCTCACTGTCCATGTCCACGTCCATGGCTAGGGGAAGAGGGAGAGCTCAGGCAAGGTTTGTGCGTGTGAATGAATGAGAGTGAGACTGTGAGGCTTGGGGGTGGTTTTATAAATGAAGAGACAGAGAGAGCTCCATGGATTATTGGAGTGTACGTGGTGATATAATTAACCGTTCATCTTTGTGTCCACTAATTATGGGAGCATCTCTAACAAAACCCCTAAACCCATATGGTTGTTTTTACATGATTATGAAAAAACACAAATACTTTCTTAAATATTCTCTAGCTTCTCACCACTGGACCTGATCATTGGTCGGGTCAAGCCGAGTCTCCGGTCGGGTTTGAAAAAGCCTGGTTCTGTGAGATCAAGCCCGAGCCCGGCCCGGCTCGGCGTGTCGGGCTTCGGTTTTAGGTTCGAGCCCAGCCTGAATCCTGAAAGCCCGACCCAAAACCCGAAAGCCCGATCTAGTCACATCTTACCTACTGTTTCTTTGGCCCGAGCCCAACCCGGTGCACCGGTCGGGCCGGGCCAGGTCGAGCCGGGATGACCAGGTCGGGCTGTCCATGAACAGGTCTACTCACCACCCCCACCCCCCTCAAAAAAAAAACCTTCATCCTCGCTCTTTGAGCTCCCTTGCTCGCCTCCCTAGTGAAGTGTGATTTAAGTGGTATCTTAGAAGTTAGAGCTAAGCAATTAATATGGGCTACACCAACGAGTCTCCTTAATCTTTTTTTATAATATGGTTTGTGCTTTAGAGTATGCTAGAGATGCTCTGAGTGGGTTTAGATCCAATGATGTATACTTGATAATCCGTCTGCTAATTTTTAGTGTGAGATAATGTATAGGCCAACATTTTTATTTTTTAAAAGAGTAAAATGCACCGGAGGTCCATTAACTTGTAGTGCGGTGTCATTTAGGTCCATCAACTTCCAAACTACAGTTTTGGGTCCATTAACTCTTTAAGTTGTTTACTGCAGGCCCGTACCCCTTCGTTTTGTGTTTAGATCCGACGTGGCATGGACACCACGCTTTAAGTTGTTTACTGCAGGTCCATTAACTCTTTAAAGTCGGTCTGAATCCCAAAAGCCAGACCCAAAACCCGAAAGCCCGACCTAGCCACATCTTGCCTCACCGTTTCTTTGAGCCTGAGCCTGGCTCGGTGCACCGGTCAAGCCGGGGAGGTCGAGCCGAGCTGACCGGGCCAGGCTGTCCATGAACAGGTCTACTCACCACCCCCACCCCCTCAAAAAAAACCTTCATCCTCGCTCTTTGAGCTCCCTTGCTCGCCTCCATAGTGAAGTGTGATTTAAGTGGTATCTTAGAAGTAGAGCTAAGCAATTAATATGGGCTTCTTACACCAACGAGTCTCCTTTTTTTTTTTTGATAATAGGGTTTGTGCTTTAGAGTCTGGTAGAGATGCTCTGAGTTACAGGGTTTAGATCCAATGATGTATACTTGGTAATCTGTCTGCTAATTTTTAGTGTGAGATAATGCATAGTCCAAGTTTTTATATTTTTTAAATATACATGTGGCTCTATCACCAGAAATAACGTCTACTTTTGAACATCTACGAGGTAGTGTGTCAACGTATGTACTGTTGTAGTGACGGCTGCTGTTTATAACGCAATCATCAACTATAGACACACTAAAGACAACATATACAATATATGGCAGAGATGGTGCATGTTTTTATAGACAACTTCTTCACACATAAAATTTCTTATTTTTCATGTAGGGTCAACTATTGCAATAAAAACAACCCAAATTTTTATGCATGCTCTCCTTTCTTCACCTCATCATATATTCTATTCGGCAAACATTATAGACGCCTTATAGATCTTGGAACATGCTCTATACTATTCAAAATCTGAAGAAGCGGTCCAAATATTTTTGTTTATACTGAAGAAAGAAAAAGGCAGTGAGTGTACCTTGTTTATTTAGCTTCCTAGCTGGAAAGTTGATGGACTCATCATTAGCTGTAATCATAATTAGATCTAGCTCAAATGCATAGTTAGTGAGAGGACCACCACAATTATGGCAGTTCAACCCAGCGGCAGTGCTGGCTGCAGCCCCCACAGTACACGCACAGCTGAAATGCTGCACTGCCAGCAGCAAGTGCTACAAACACCAACTGCACCTACAATACCCAGCGAAAACCCAGCGAAAACCATCTAAGTTATTTGAACCCACTACTGAGGCATCGTTCGATGCAGGGATTCCCTTCAATCCCCATGCATGGTTTAGCGGAAATTTCAGGGGATTTTAGTTCAAAATTATGTCCATTCCATTTGGATTAAGGGGAACTTACTTCCCAAACAAAAATAATGCGTGGTACTAAAATCTCATGGGGAAAAAAAAACAAAGATACATGCTCTAGTCACCAACTCACAGGCTACTGGTAGTAGTCGCTGTCTGCTAATCCATGCTTGAGAGCTATTTAATAATCGGATAATCCAGCTTTTCATTCATTTGATGACAGAATAACTATCATGGATCGATCGATGGTGGTTGCACTTGCACCCAACTGATCGATGGAGAATGAAGATGATACGGGATTTATGTCCTGGAGGCACAGCGGACTACGAGTTGTCAGGATGTTGACGCGCCATGCGATGCGATGCCATCGGAGATATATATACGGAGCGTCAATGCATGCAACGACCAAGAGCTAGCCATGATCAAATGGACACGGCAGTAGTAGTAGCTGCAGCTAGCGTAGTACTCGATCGTCTTTAAGTCTTTAATTAGCTTTGTCTTGACGGAATATAAAGCTCCTTGATTAGTCCAGTACTAGCAGTAGCTAGCAATGCAGGACACTCCCTCAGTCAGCATGATCGATGTGCTACGAGTACTACTGCGAGAGAGAAGAAGAGTTTCACCTCAAAAGAGAGAAGCTTCGGATCGTCTGAGAGACGGAGATTATGGAGGCAAATAGGCAATGTGCGGCGGCCGGCGAGGCGAGGGACTGGAACCTCGTGCCGTCGTGCAATCCACTGCAGCGTCGCTGCCATGTGGGCCCCCGTGTTTCCATGGCCCACATGGCAGTGATGGTGAAGCTAGTTGAAAGCACGGTTGTAGATCGAGATCTGGATCCATGCGGTGAGCGCCCTGGCATCCACATACGGGAGTTGAACAGAATATGAAACCCAAATGCCAATTCGAGTGGCTTGATCTATTCATTTTCCATGAACTCTATCCATTGGCGCTAGCATAGGGTGTTCTCCCGTGCCGAAATTATTTGATTATATGTGCTGAAAGTAGACGCATTGTTTCTTGAGAGTAAGCTTCCAGATATTTGAAAAGTAGCTTTCAGATATGTGATGAGAGTTTTTACCATGTAACTGAATGTTTTGACAGAATTGTTTCAAAAAAATAAACATTATAAAATAGAATTAAATAATTTGTGAAAAAAATGTTCACAGTGTTTTTGACATTGCGGTAAAAGCAAGTTGCACATCTATCGATATGCACTAGTCTTTGTGAAGTGGTGACGATAGGACGAAGCACTCATCGAAAAGGATGAGTTGAATCTAGAAGGCTAGATTAACGGTACATGTCGGTATGGAGATGAATGAGCACCGTCCATTGGCCGAAATCCTCCTTCCCTCAAAGAGCCTAGCTCCCCCACCACTCATTTCACAGATTGCCAACAGCCACCACTTGCTAGACAGTCTGCGCCCACCACGTTTCTATCGCCGCCGACAAAAGCCTGCGCGCCAGTGCGTGCCCCTACCCAACACCTCATTGCCACGCTGCCACGACTTGCCACTCCGTGGACCTCAAACCTTACGGGCCAAGCCGACCATTGTCCGGGCCGACAAAAGCCAGCGCGCCAGTGCGCCAGTGCGCGCCCCTACCCCACACCTCATTGCCACACTGCCAGGGGCGGGCCCAGTAAGGCCCAAAGGTGTATAGATGTACACCCAAATATTTTTGCAAAAAATTTTTAGTTAGTACCCCTTAGGCCCAGCCCAAGCCAAGCTCAGCGCCCAGTTCACTGGCCCAGCGCCCAGCTGCCCAGCAGATCCCCTGATTCCCCTCCCCTCTCGTGGTCTCCCCTCCCCTCCCCTCTCCTCCCGACGCCACGCCCTCGCGCCTCGATTTGCCACTCCGTGGACCTCAAACCTTACAGGCCAAGTCGACTGTCATCCGGCTGTCTGCCATCAACAATCGCCGCATGTCACACTTGTTTGTCCGCGACCAAGATATAGCATGCAGCCGCAGATTGACGAGCACACATCCACCCATCACCCCACGCCCCCAAGGTTCGCTCCTATTGCTCACGGCTTGCCTGCCTTTGCTTGTTGGCTCATTCTGCCTAACCTTCGTCCCGCCGACCCCCTCTCCGTTGCTCTCCCATCTAATAGACTAGGACCTCCGGTCTAAAGATTAGTCGATCGACCCTCTAACCCTAATCCTCAATTGGCCAACATGCAATTAGGTTCTTATTATAAATTTTGGGGTTATTGTCTATTTGAGCGCAGCATTTTTTGCTTTTAAGTAGAAACTAAATTGGATTCTTTGTACAAATTTTGCGCTAGTTAAGTTTTTACTATCAATACAAATTTGCAATGAATTTTTTATGTTATAAACAATTTGTATTTAGATATTATGATCGCAAAACTTCTACGAAAACACTTTAGAACGGGAGTCCGGACACACCGGACTCCTCGCTCGCTCGTGTGTCTCCCCTCACACGCGCCTCCTCCTCTCGCTGCGCTCATCCTCGCCTCGTGCCTCCTCCTCCTCGCCTTGCGTCCCTCTCCCGCCGGTGCCCGGTGTCGTCCCGCTGCCTCCTCCCTCGTGCGACGGCCAGTGCCGCCCCGTCCTCCTCCCTCCTTACGCCCGTGCGTGCGCTGGAGCTCCTCCGTCGTGCTCCAAGCGCCGCCGCCAGCTCTGGCGGGGGTCAGTGACCACGCCGATGAGGGAGCACGGGGGGTAGCAACACGGTGTGAAGCTCCCGTCACAACGGTGGATCCAGAGAGCAAGGGGCAGGATCTCGCCGGATCTGGGGAAGAAGGAGGCAAGGAGGAGGCCGATCCCCATTTTAGGCTCAAAACCTGAGGTTTGTCCCTGGAAACATAGGATTTTTGTGCTCGAAACTTGGAGTTATACATATGAAACTTCGCCTTATGAAAATGTCCTTTTTTTGTCTACTGAAACTTAAGTTCTGACTACTGAAACTTGAATTTTTGCCTACCAAAACTTGAACTTTGCACTATTGAAACTTGGTTCTTACTCTCGAGACGCTTTCTGAAGTCTTAGGTTTCATCGTTAGGTTACACGAAACTTGGGGGTTTCACGATTTCGAAAACTTCGATTTTTTGTGGTGAAACTTAAGTTTTGCCCACCGAAACTTTGGATATTGCCTACCGAAACTTGAATTTGTACTATCAAAACTTGGTTCTTACTCTTGAAAAACTTTCTGAAATCTCAAGTTTCGTCCTTAAGTTGCCACGGTTCATCAGGTTTCTACCGTTATTTTTCAAGTTTCAGTAGGTATTCGGGCAAGTTACATGATGACGTCATGCTGACGTTAGCAGGTCCGAACGGCCGGACGTCCGGACCCTAGTGTCCGCCAAACTTCTACGATCATAATTATTTTAGATTTTTGAAAATCCGAGCCCGCCACCGGTAAGAGGAGAACCGAACTAACCTTGCCTCATCTCAAGGGTGAGCAAGGAATCCAGACATGTCCAATGCCTTCTTCACAGGGAATATATCGAGCCATGCCTGTGCATCATCTAGCTGTGTTCTCCTAGCTCTCCGGTCGATGTCGTCGCCGGATCGAGCGCCCGTCGAGGACCACCAGAGCCTGGATGAACCGTCGGCCATGGCTGTAGCAAGCTAGCTAGCAGATAGGCGTCTTCATTATCCAACAAACGGAATAAAGAACTTTGACCACCGGATTAGAGACGAAGACGCGCGATCGATCGATCGAGTCCGCAAGACACGTATGCTATCTTCAATTCTTCATGCATGGATTGGCTTGTGCACGCAGATCATGCGTGTAGCTCCCTCCGTTCCAAATTATAGTTCAATGTTGATTTTTGAACACGTTTTTTACCCATCCGTCTTATTGAAAAATTAATGCAAACATGCAAAAATATAAGCCATGATTGAAGTATGTTTAATGATAAAACAAATCAGAACCAAATAAATAATATTTACATATATTTTTGAATAAGACGAATGGTCAAATAGAATATACAAAAGTCAACAGTAAACTACAATTTGAAACGGAGGGAGTAGTAATTAACCGTTCACGGTTCACTCCAGCTCATGCATGGTTTGGATTGTTTTTGGGTTTTTTTCATCCATGCCATTATTAAGTTGCATATATTCGGAACTGCCATTATTAAGTGCATATTGTCACTGATGCCATTCTCTCAGCAACAAACCTCAGCACTGCCATTCTTTGCAATTTCAGAGGATTTACAAACTAAAATACAACCAAAATACTCATATGACATGTGGGCCCCTAATGTCATCCTCACACCTTCTTCTTCTTCTTCTTGCTGCCGTACGTACGCCACGATTTACTAAATTTCCATAGCATGTCACACAACCATATGCAAAACCGTCGTTCACGATCTTGATCTACCACAATTGCCATGGATCCAATATAATATAAAAAATTCACGCTAAATGATAATCAACGAGGCAACCTATAAAAGTAATGCATATTGCTCACTTATGCGGTCACTTTTGGTTTGACATTAAATCAGCACAAACAATTTCGTAAAGAAAATGATCATTTACTTCTTGATTTATATGCTTACATAAAAAAATTATATATTTTATTCTATATTATAAGTAAAAAAGTTTGATTTCATTAGTCAATAGGCAAAAAATAGACAACTCACGAAATAATAAATCAAAAAGAAAGGGAAGAATCAACTTTTTTTTTTTGATAAAAACGAACATTTTCCTAGCTTAATTATTCTGATCCATTTTATATCTGAGTGTAAAATTTTAAACGTTGCTATAACGCCTTGCACCTAAACTTCATGGAAAATATTCATTGCTGAAAATTGGACATCCTACCAGAGCCCTTCGACCCGGCCCACAATCGCCGGTACGTAAAGTTGATTTGCTCTAGTAGTTTAAATCGCATGTTTCAGCATACATTTCACTTGTTCCATTAGTTTGATGTGTATGTGCCATTTTCGAATAGCACACTTGTTTTGTTCATGCAATTTCCAGTAGTTCAAAGTGCATGTTCCAGCTTGACATCTCACTTGTGCCATTAGTTTAGTGTGCATGTTCCATTTTTTTCATAGTACACTTGTTTTGTTTCTACAGTTCAATTCATTTGATTTGCTCCAGGACTTCAAATTACATGTTCCATCTTTAAATCTCACTTGTTTCGTAGTTCAATGTGCATGTTTCATTTTCGTATAGCACACTTCTTTTGGTCCTTTGACTCAATTTATTTGATTTGTTTCAGAAATACATTTCACTTGTTCGATTAGTTCAATGTGTATATTTTTATATTTTCACTTATTTTGGAGTGTACCGCGGAACAAATGGAATGAGCTTCCGAAAAAAGTTAGGAACACGCATTCGATTTTTTTTACACATATTGGACATCTGACCGTTAGTTTATCGCAATATTTTATGTTCATTAGTTTAAGTTAGGAATAAGTCCATTTTAGGTACCTCAATTATCGCGAAAGTCTGAAAAACCTCATAAACTATGATTTGTTTTGTTTTACTCCCTCCGTCCCTAATTATAGGTCGTTTGACTTTTTTGACACTAAGTTTGACCGGCTCGTCTTATTCAAAATTTTTGCAAAAATTCAAAAAATTCTAACTCATACTTAAAGTATATTATATGCTAAACGAAATCATAGTAAAAATAAATAATAATTCCGAATTTTTTTGAATAAGACGAGCCGGTCAAACTTGGTGTCAAAAAAGTCAAACGACCTATAATTAGGGACGGAGGGAGTATATTGCAGTTACAGACAGTTACAGGCCGCTTGAGATCGTGGCTCCAGGCTTGGGCTTGTATTGTGTTGCCCAAGCCCGTATGTGCCGCTATGTTTGTTGCGGGCTCAAATAGTACCATACGTGTGCCGTACAGGGCGCTTGGGCCATCCCACGTCGTGCACGGCGTGTATTCAAGATTCACAGAAAAGGATCGGCCCATTCTGAACCGTAAGGAATAAGCTAAGCCATCTCATTATCATTTATCTGCAACATTCCAATCGAAGCTGATGTTTTAGAACCTGAGCAATGGATGGCAATGGGTCTGGGTCCATAGAGCCTGGACCCGAAGGACCCAAAAGTTGGACCCAGATCCAGACCCAAAAACTGTAATAGGTCCAAAGTCAGACCCGGACCCAGACCCGGACCAGGACCCAGACTCGTCGGGTCTACCCAGACCCGAAAATTTCAAGAGCATATAAGCACAAAAATTAACTAGCCATCCAACTTAAAAACATAAATAATTATATATAAGCTAACACAAATATAAATTACTCCACTAGTTACAAATAAAAGGTTTAAACGCATGGCAACAATCATCCATTAACCCAACAACACACACATGTAATTAGACCCACTTGTCAGTGCTACAGTTCGGGTCTGGGTATCCATGGGTCTAAAGTTGGACCAAGACCCAGACCCGAACTTTCATACCCATGGGTCCATTCTTGGACCCAGACCAGGACCTATGGGTATTTCTGCCATCCCTACTGGACATTATCAACTCGGATCTAAACTCTGACCTAACTTAGATCTTTTTCACTGTTTAGTTGTATATATATATTTCTCTTTTTTCTATCTTATTTGCTACTCTACGTTGGACAATGCAAGTTGTTGTTGCCATACACGATAAGCTTCTTTTTTAACTTCGTGATGAGGATCTCTTTGCTTTCAACGCGAATGTTCTTCCTGGAGAACTGGCTCGATCAGTAAAAGCCATGCCCGACCCGGCCGTGTTTCTCTGCTGTTATAATCTGGATTGCTAAATGAATTTCTTCCATACAAGTCAAAAAAAAAAAAACTTTCTTCGAGCCATTTTGCACAGACTAGTGTGTCTGTGTCTCTGTGTGTGTGAAGTCTCCGCATTTTACTTTTCTGCGAGGGAAATCAAGTCCACGTCTAAGATTCCCCGTACCACATGTTCTTCCATCATATATCACTGTTGGATCTTGCATCAAGGCATCAAGCATCAAGATTTATGCGCCAACCACTCCAGACTAGTGTTGGGAGATTGGATCGGGCTAGTCTGAACACGGTTCGAAAAAAACAACCAAAAGCACAATATGACATGGAATTAATCGGGTAGGTCCAGCGTGACCCGAATGGTGTGTCGAGTCGGGCCTAGAAACTAGGCACGATGGGCCACTCTAGATTAGCCTAACTGTACAGGTCGTGCCTAGACCAACCTGACCTAAATTGAAGCACGAGTCATAAATTTATGTTTTTCGAGATCTTCTATTGCTCAAATGAATTTTTGTTCTACAAAAGAGTTGTAGAGAATTTTAAGGTACATTTTCTTCACGTAGACAATTTTTTTATTTAAACTACGTACAAATCTATAAAAAAATCATTTAGCTTGTTTTATCTCGTGCGCCATGCTTGGGTCATCCCGACCCAATGATGGCACCACATGCCTTTGGGCCGTGCTTAGCCGTCTGTGCCGCCTTGGTAAGTCCATGCTTGCTCTCTTCTCACTCTCAAAGCTCTCTCCTCCGAGTCTCTTTTAGCGCAGCGCGTGTGAGGTGGGATGCCCGGCGATGCAACGACGAGTCGGCGAGTAGGGCAGTTAGACACAATATTATAGAGGCAAGCAAGGTGACATGGTAAGAGAGAGGAAGAGAGCAGAAGGATATGTCTTGAAGTTTTTTGGTGGAAGATAGGAGCATCAATCTTGACGTATATATGATTGCGGAGGACACGTTTGGAAGAACTTGGAGTAGTGGGAAAACCATATCAATCCGCTCCAAAAAAAAAATTTAGATGTCAAAGAAAACTCAGCGGCTTCCACATGTGCATCTAACTTCATGTACACATGGAATATCCATCTAATTCGTTTGCCTGAACTCGCGTAACGAAGATTCACAACTAAGCTTGTCGATAAATGCTAAACATTTTACAATATCTAAAAATTTTAAGAAAAATAGCAAAATTAAATAAAATACGGTAAAATTGGCTTTAAATCAAACATCCTTCAGATAGGACACATGATGATGATTACATTAAACCAGACATTCTCTGCACCCTACAGTGATTTCGTCATGGACTTGTACCGCGAGGCGATCTTTCGCTTATTAGGGGTTTCCGAAATTCAACTTAGGGCGAGGCTTTGCTCAAGTTTTTGGGTCGCCGCCGTCAACCTTGACCATTTGCAGAGAAGCATGGATCGCGTCCATTAACCCGTCGCTCTCGATCCAAATTAACTCCCCTGACTCGCGCCTAACGTACATAACGATACGACTCTACGAGGCACACAATATTTTAACACATGACACATGCACCTGAGCGGCAGCGTGCACTTGCATGGCCACTGACGAGGTCACCGGAATTTCGCCGTGCACATGCCTCGCTCGCCGCCGGCGACCTGGCCGGAATGGATGATATGCGCTCGCTGCAGGCGAGAAGCTTTCGGCGAAGGTGACGGAGACGCAACGCCGTGCATGTCGGCGGCGGCGGCTGCCCACTCGCGCCCGTACGTACGCGGCGCCCTCGCTTTACGCTTTGACTTGGCATCCCGCCGGAGTTGGCCGCGCCACCGGCCGCCGCGCGTACGTACGTGGCGGTGGCGCCACCCGCCAAAACGGAGTCGGCACCAACAAGCGTCAGCCCGTCGAGGCCTGAGGTCTTGTTCACTTTACCGGATAAAGCATGAATTAAACAGGTATACGAGAATAACGGGATGCAACAAAAAAAAATTTCTTTTTTTGCGTAACTAAAATATCTCATCTCTGTTTCAAACTGCAGCGTGAAAAGATAAGATTTTTTCTTCCGGTAACAAGAACTTTTTAGATGCGAATTTGGCGATGGATGGAGGGCGAGGATGATGACAGAAGCGGGCGACGGCGAGTTGGACGGGTGAGATTTTAAGCTGTGGATTGGGGGTTTTCTCCCTCTCTCGCTCCGCATCGTCGGAGATCGCCTCAAAAACGTCGCGGGAATCGCTCCGCGATCGCCTCGTCTCCGCCCCGTGCCGGTCGCCGCCGTTCGTTGCCGCGCCGCTTCCTTTACCTCGAGGAGTTCTCGCGCGAGGGGAGCGACGAGCCGCGCGCGTCGAGCTGGAGGTGTTCCATGTCCACGCCCGCGCCGGGTGGCAGCCCGTCGCCTCCGTCACCGACCGCTCCTCCTGCCTCGCCGCCGCCGCTGCCTCCGCCGCCTCCTGCCCCGTCGTCTCCTCCACCTGCTAGTACGCCTCCTGCCCCGCCCCCAGCGCCGCCAGTTCCCACGCCGGTGCCGGCTGCTCCGCCTCCGCAACCACCAGCTCCGAATCCACCGGTGACGCCACCTCCTCCCCCACAAGCGCCGGTGATCCCACCTGCTCCGCCAGTATCTTCTCCGCCTCCGAAGCCGCCGGTGACGCCGGCTACTCCGCCCGCTGCTTCTCCTCCCCCGAAGCCCCCGGTGATGCCACCAGCTCGGCCGGTGACGCCAGCTTCTCCGCCGCCATCTTCACCTCCTCCGCAGCCTCCGGCGACGCCCGCTGCTCCGCTGCCATCTACTCCCCCGCAGACTCCTGCGGCGCCCGCACCGACCACTCCGGTGACGCCTGCGCCACCAATGCCTTCGCCGTCTCCTCCAGCGCCGTCCCGGCCTTCTCCGGCCACCCCAGCACCACCAACGTCGTCCCCGCCTACTCCGGCGACTCCAGTACCACCAACGCCGTCCCCGCCTACTCCCGCGACTCCAGTACCACCAACACCCTCACCGCCTTCGCCGGTGACGCCAGGACCACCAACGCCGTCCGCGCCATCTCCGGTGTCGCCAGCGCCGCCAACTCCGTCCCCGCCATCTCCGGCAATTCCAGTGTCGCCCACGCCGTCCCCGCCGTCGCCGGCCGCACCGACGTCGCCACCATCCCCAGTTCCACCAGTTGCACAGCCGCCAGCAACGCCGACGCCATCTCCACCGGACGCTCCGGCGCCGCCCATACCGTCGCCGTCTCCGCCCTCGACGGCGCCACCAACAACGCCATCTCCGTCTCCGCCCTCGACAACGCCACCAACAACGCCATCGCCGTCTCCACCAGATGCTTCGGCGCCGCCAGTACCATCGCCCTCAACGCCGTCGACAGCGCCGCCATCCCCTCCATCTCCGGCTCCTCCTGGTGTGACTCCATCGCCACCAAACGGCGGCGCACCCTCGCCGCCGTCGCCATCATCAAGATCGCCTCCATCGCCGTCCCCGCCATCGCTGTCGCCTCCCTCCCCATCATCGCCTTCATCTTCATCGCAGCCATTCTCGCGATCGCCGTCTTCGCCGACTCCATCCCGGACGGTGATCGCCGTCGCCGTCGCCGTCGCGGCGGTGGTCGTGATTGGACTCGTGGCCTGGCTCATCTACTGCACCGGGAAGCGACGGCGGCGACGCCATGGCCACCGCCCTCCGCAGCCGGTGGGAGGTACGTACCACCTCGCACCCAATCCCCATACGGTTCACACGCTCTGGCCGGTGAAACGCCGGCGATGGTCGTGTCGACGGCGGCGTAGGGCGGCCGGGCTCGTGCCGTCGTGCGCCATGGCAACGCGGGGGCCCCGCGGTTTGGACGCCGCGCGCGGCGCACTCGCCGTGTCGTGCACCGGCGGCCACAGCGTGACGGCGACACATGGCCGCGCCGCGTGCTCGGGTGCGTGGCCATTGCTCCGCTTTTCCGTAGTAGTGCGCGATCAAGGCCAACTTGCCGCGTAAAAGTTGCTCGCCGCCGATGGATTTGTGGATGCAAATGGAGGATCACACTTCACACTCACACAAGTGTACTGCAATCCAGAACCCTCTGCATTTTTCCCTTGTTATTCTAGGACTTGGGACATGTCAAGTTGTCAACACCCAAACCATGGCCACTCATTAGACAGCAGTGAAAGTTTTACATCATTTTTTTTCAAAAAAAACACAGCCTATCTCCTGAAATTTACATAATTTTAAAAAAAGATACCATTTTTGTTACGCATATCATAGACTCATAAGACGTTTGGTGCCATTTGCTGTGACCAGGCAATCCGTACGGCCCCCGGCTGCCGGTGACGGCGTCGCAGCAGCAGCAGTCGCACCCATTGTCATCGGCGCCGCCAATGTACGCGGTCTCGCCGCAGGCTGGCAGGTCGTGGCAGAGCGGCGGCGGCTCGGGCCCCTTCGCGCCGCCGCCTCCACCGCCGCCGCCGGCATTCTCCGAGGGCACGGTGTCCTACGACGAGCTGGCGGCGGCGACGGGCGGGTTCGCCGAAGGCAACCTGCTGGGGCAGGGCGGGTTCGGGCACGTGTACCGCGGCACGCTGCGCGGCGGCGAGGTGGCCATCAAGAAGCTGCGGCCCGGGAGCGGGCAGGGCGACCGCGAGTTCCGCGCCGAGGTGGAGATCATCAGCCGCGTCCACCACCGCCACCTCGTCTCCCTCGTCGGCTACTGCATCGCCGGCGACCAGCGCCTCCTCGTCTACGAGTACGTCCCCAACAAGACGCTCGACTTCCACCTCCACGGTACGCGAACCCAACTATTCTGTTGATTCCGCGGTGATTTCGATGGTTTTTACGTGAGGATTTGGCGTCAGGGAGCGGCCGGCCGACGCTGGACTGGACGCGGCGGTGGAAGATCGCGCTCGGTTCGGCCAAGGGTTTGGCCTACCTGCACGAGGACTGTAAGTCTCTATCCTTGTGTAGTTTATGTTTGAACTCACCTCCTTCCAAGTTGCAACCTGAAATTTCTAGGCTTTGTCAGCAAATTTATATTTAAGTCATAGTTAAAATTCCATTAATGATAAAACAAATAACAAAATAAATCATAATTTAAATAGTTTTATTTAATAAGACGAATGGTCAAATGGCATGTTCAAAAGTCAATGGCAGCAAATAAAAAAGAGCGGTGAGAGTAACAAATTAATAATAAAAAACGAGATAACCTTTGTGAAAAAAACACACATGCCAATTGGCAAACTTCACTATATCATGAAAATACAAAAGTAGGGGATAACAATGAGTCGTCGACTCTTTCGTTTGAATTACAAGATGTAAATTTAGAGTGGACAAAATTGACTTCAGTCTAATAAAAAAAAAATGCTAATCACAATGACCGAATCGTGAGATGGTCAAAACCTACATAGGAAATTTGGATCATATTTCACGGGTTTTTTTAGCATTGCTGAAATGCAATTCGGGGTGTTCATCTCAGGTGATCCTAAGATCATTCACCGCGATATCAAGGCGGCCAACATCCTCCTGGATTACAACTTTGAGCCAAAGGTAATCAACTGATAAAACCACACTAACCAGCTGACGGTAGGTACGTGCGTTTGGCTCGGGACGAACATTTTGAATCGTGCTGTGTGCACTGTGCAGGTTGCAGACTTCGGATTAGCCAAGATCCAACCGGGAGGCGACACCCATGTTTCCACGCGCGTGATGGGAACGTTCGGGTAAACATTTTATCTCCAAAGTCCAAACCTAACCCTCATTATCATGACTCTCAGCCGGGTGCTTTTCACGAATTGAACGCGGGATCAACGATGAAATTTACGCTGAATTCACTCGATTTTTTGCTCTGAAAACACACCCTTTTTTTTTTTCAGGTACATGGCGCCGGAGTACGCCACGACGGGCAAGGTGACCGACCGGGCCGACGTCTTCTCCTTCGGCGTCGTGCTACTGGAGGTGATCACCGGAAGGCGGCCTGTCATGTCGACCGAGCCCTACAACGACGAGACCTTGGTTTCTTGGGTCAGTGCATTCAAAATTCGCATGATTTAAATCAAGCCACGACTGTCGCAGCCTCTGCCGTCACATGTCTGAAACTTCTGAACTTTCTTGCCTGCGATAGCGTTGTTCAGCAGTTCAGCTCTCCTGCTGCCGCTATGGGGGAAAAAGCTCTGAACTTTGCGTAGTACAGTGGCTTGCAAATTCTCTTTTCCACCAATTCCTACTTCGTGGCCTGTCCATTTCCTACTGTACATTTGTGTGTGCAACTGTGCAAGACAGGTGTCTAAAGTTTGTGTTTTTTTTTAAAAAAAAAAATACAGGCGAGGCCTCTGCTGACGAAAGCTCTTGACGATGAGGTCTTCGACGAGCTGGTCGACCCGAAGCTGGACGTCGCCTACGACGCCTACGACATGCAGCGGTTGATCGCCTGCGCCGCGGCGGCGGTGCGCCACACGGCGCGGACGCGCCCACGGATGGGCCAGGTGAGCAGTGCATTCCTCGCAGGAGCTCCGGGCGGCGCTCGCTCGCCGCCGGCGTCCAAGGTTTCAGCAGCGACTGACCAGTGACCTCCTCGTTCGTGCCCATTGTTGGCTAGATTGTTCGGTACCTGGAGGGAGACCTGTCGATGGAGGACCTGAACGCCGGCGTCGCGCCGGGGCAGAGCGCGGCCCACAGCTCGGGCGGCGCGACGGAGCAGCTGCGGCGGATGAGGAGGATGGCGTTCCTGACGGACACGGGCACGGGCACGGCCGCCGAGAGCGCGAGCGGCGGCGCGCTGAGCGAGCCGACGAGCGAGTACGGGCTGTACCCGTCCAGCTCGAGCAACAGCGGCGGCGACACCAGCGAGGTGGACACGCTGAGGACGAGCCGCCCGCCGACAGGGTCCAGCACGGGCACGCCCGAGGGCACGGCGCCGCACTCCGGCGAAGCTGCCGCCGCCGGCGCAGACAGGATGAGCAGGCGCACACGGCCGTCGCGCGCCGGCTTGCCGTGAGCTCGCACCCCGAGGCTGCCCTGATTGTAAAAAGGCTAGTGCTAGAAATTTTCTCTTTCCCTTCTGGTTACTATTAGTTCTTCCTCACAAATTTTGTCAAGTGCAAATCAAACTGCAAGCGCATCAGTCCTTCGATCAGTTACTGTTATCTTAGGTTATACAGTAGTAATTTCTTGCGAATTTTGTTCAGGCGCAAATTAATCTTCAAGTGCATCTTTCTTTTCATGATAAAATATGAAGCTGGGTTAGTGGTCAATCATCATGGGAGACACATGGAACTGGCACCGTTTAGGTTTAGCTGTATGGAACTCTCGTGTTTGTTCCATCTGTTTGACATGTTTGCTTCCAATTAAGAGACGTGTTGCACACCATGTGGATGGCTACCACTACCACCCAGGGATATGCTTCTAATCACTGTCGCTTATTACACAGTTGAGTTCGGCTATGGCCGGTTTGTTCTAGACAGGTCATTAGCAATCCAGCCGAACTGTTTATAGACTTGCTAGCTTCTCGATCTTTTACTTAAAAAAAACTTCTCGATCTGGTCACTCAAAAATCTAAAAAAAATCTCTTCAAATTTTGGAGCTACTTTCTATTCGTCGCTTCTAGTCTCTCTTACACCCTTTTTGGCATTTAGGTAAAAGTCACACGATCTGGTCTCCACCACGAGAAGAACGGTATAGAAGAAGAGGCGGAGTGATCTAGTTCCACAACAAGGAGGGGCAGTGGGGAGGGAGAGACGTTGTGAGGGAGTCGCGATCGCAAGATGGTACAAGACAGACTGATACTGCTCAAATGACATCCTCTAGGAAAAGGTTTGGTTTTAGGTAATGTGTAACTAGATTTAGTCAGGGAATGGTTGATTCCAAATCCACTGGATTCTAATGGTAACTAAAATTAGCTATATACGGAGTTTAATTTAAATTCGTAAATTCAGAATCCATAACGGTGTCTTCGGAGACCTCCATGACGATATTTGGTGCCCATGGTTCTCGATCTATTCGCGTGGTATTTAGATTTGTTTTCTATGGTGGGAGTTTTATGTTAGGTTGTTGTGTAGAGTTCCTCTTCACAACGACATCGATTGCTTTTGCCGATTTACAAGATTTTGCAAAAGCATATTAGAGAAGCATGGTGGAAGAGTTGGATCGTGTGTCTGTATAAAACCTCTAGTATAGAAAAAATATGTCTTGTAGAGCATGCTTAATAGTTATAGTACAATACTACTAGCGAAAAGCATAGTATAAAATGCAATGCATGCCTATTACATGCTTGATCCAAACAATAATATTGGTAGGTTTTATAGGTGTAATTACGTCAATATGAACTGAAGAGACACGGTTTAGAGCAGTATCAAATGGCAATAAAATAGAGTAGAGTGAAATATAAATGAATAATGAAAGGAGATGTGAATAGTGGTTAGATCAACCTAACTTAAGTTGACATTGGGAATGCCCTTAGAGCATCTCTTGCGGGTCCATGTATAATACTGTAGCAGATATAAAGGGGCAGCCGGAGGAAAGATTTTTTTAGAGTGTAATGTAAATTATGAATGAATTTTATAAGTATATATAGAGGGGACTCTAACCATGTGTTAGAGGGACCGGCTCTTGAAGACCGACCCGGTTGGAGAACAGTGGGCCGCCCGGTTCGGTCCAGAACAGGAACGGTTCGTCGCGTGGTCGGCAGTCGCCACCTCACCCGGTCGCATCGCACCCTTTCCCCAATCCCCAGCCTTCGGGTTCCCTCTTCCTCGCGTCGTTTCGTCCCGGTACAGCCCACCACAAAACAACACGCCGGAGCACGGCGGCGGCATCCCCCCACCCACAGGTCTCGTCCCCTCCCGATCCATCCCTCCTACCCCCGCCGCGCGAGGCCGCCCCGCGCGCCCTAGATCCCGATGGCCTCGCGCCGCCGCACCCTCCTCAAGGTCATCATCCTCGGCGACAGCGGGTGAGCGACCGGTTCCGATCCCTCCCCCTCTCTCTCTGTCTCTGTCTCTCTCTCTCTCATACATCTCTCGCCCTCGCTGACTCCGCCCTCTTGCTGTCTCCTGCGATCCAGGGTCGGGAAGACTTCTTTGATGAACCAGTATCCTGTGATTCGTCGGATGGTTTCACGATAGGCCTGATGGGGTTTAGTTTGCTGTTTGTTGTCGTGGGTTTGGTTTGTGATTGTGCTTTTCCTCAGCTGTGATGTACTTCAGATATGTGAACAGGAAGTTTAGCAACCAGTATAAGGCTACCATTGGCGCCGATTTCCTCACCAAAGAGGTGCAGTTCGAGGATAGGCTCTTCACGCTGCAAGTAAGATTTTTTTTTTCTAGCATTTTTTTAGCAGCGAATTGGTGTGGCTTTGACTGACTAGCTGTGTAGATGATCATACAGTCTGGTAGTGTGCTTTCCCCTTTCACGTGTCAAGGTTTGAATGTATATCGTTAGGTCCTTGACACAGTATGGTCAGTGTTATTAACTTATTTGCTTCCTAGATTGATGAGTGTACTCTTTTCAAGAATTGAGTGAAAATAAACGCACGAGTTAGTTTTACAATAGAATAATAGCATAAATAAATGCAATCTTTCCAAGAATTTATGCCCTTTAGAGTTTAGACATTCTTAGATGTAAAGGGCCTACCTGGCATCCTTTTTTTCATAGTAGTTTACTAGGTCATACACCTTAATAGTTGTGCCCTTTATCCTGACATGATGTTGCTTGCAATTACGCACATCTATGACATCATCATTATTTCTCAGCTCTTAATCCCCCCTTTCTGTAGCAAATGGTTAGTCATGGTAATTCCAGGTATTTAAATAACTATTCATTTCCATGTGACTCCTTCATATCTTGAATGGCACTTGTTTAAGCACCTTTGCGAATACATGAATAACAAGTTTGTTTGTTGATTTTTCTGATATCTGTATTGGCGTATTTTTCAACCAGTACTCTAGTATTCCTATATTGCTTATATATGATACTTAATCGTATGTTAATTTGTAGATATGGGATACTGCTGGCCAGGAAAGGTTTCAAAGTCTTGGTGTTGCATTCTACCGTGGAGCAGATTGTTGTGTTTTAGTTTATGATGTTAATTCTATGAAATCATTTGATAATCTCAACAACTGGCGTGAAGAATTTCTAATTCAGGTGAAGTGTTTTGCATGATTCATCAGCCTAGAATAATGTTATGTTTTCTCACCTTGGGTGTTTACCTTTACAGGCTAGCCCATCAGATCCAGATAACTTCCCTTTTGTCTTGCTAGGCAACAAAGTTGATATAGATGGTGGCAACAGCCGTGTGGTAATTATTACAATGCACTATATGTTTTATCTTTGCAATGAGTACCTCCTTTTAATCCAGTTGGATAGCTCCTCTAGGGTACTGTCATGGATACTTGAGCTGCTTCTTTTTTTAGGTTTCAGAGAAGAAGGCAAAGGCATGGTGCACTTCTAAAGGAAACATCCCATACTTTGAGACATCTGCCAAGGACGGAACAAACGTTGAAGAGGCTTTCCAGTGTATTGTAAAGAACGCTCTGAAAAATGAACCTGAGGAAGAACTGTAAGTGCACTTTCTCTTCCTTTTGTATCCTTTGTTCATGTCCAATGACATTTATGGCAAGCAAATGTTGATAACTTGATATGGGACATGTCAAATAACACTAGGAAAGGAATGTTGTGATACGAGGATTTATATTTGAAAAATCAATACCTATTGCATTTATTCCTCCTTTCGTAAGGCCATCACTAATGCCATCCTAACTTAGAGGACGTCCCAATCACTATTCACACCTCTTTTTCACTATTCATCTACATTCTCTCTCTAATATTTTATTTGTTACAATACTGGGATGTCCTAAGTTAGGACTCGTTGCGCATGCCCTAATATACACCAAACCTTTGGGTGGGTGGGTGGGGATGGGGGTGATTTTTTTAATTTTTTTAGGCACATCCATTGTTTATATTTTGAGATGATGATCCTTTCTGGTGTGCCATGTCTGCAGTTTGGGGAGTAACATCACTTGTTTGCCTCTTTTTTCATTTACACCTTCGCTTTGTCTGGAATCTAATGGAATTGTGCACCTGAAGGTATGTGCCAGATACAGTCGATGTGGTGGGTGGCAACCTCGCTCAAAGATCATCAGGATGCTGTTAGAACATGATGCACCATGGGGCCTGCGACTGTGGATTATGCAGTAATCAAATGCTTCCGTTGACATTACTGTGTTTTCATGGCGACTGTAAGGCATTTAACTTTCTCAATATATGTACCCAAGGTCCTAAGGCATCTGCCCTGAGCTGTCAATTTGTTGATGTTGTGCAGTTTATCAGTAGCGTCATATCTTGTGAATACAGTCATCGAAATAAGAGAAGTGTAAACTAAAGTCTCCGTTGTGGCTTTGTATGAAACGAATTTGATTTTGGTCTACGTTTGCATTGTGCCCTTCCTGGAAATTCCCTTTTGCTAGGCAGGGTTTCATTGCAAGTGCTGCACCTCCAGGGGCATGTCCGTCCACTGGATAAGTCATCCTTTTGTTTTTACTAGGTGCACTTTTGTAAGCATCAACTTCCCCGATTCTTTTATGAATCGAGCTGTTTAATATTTCCCTGTTTAGTTCGACTACGTTTTGAGAGCTTTGCAAAGCCGAACTAACTCCCTATGTAGCCCGAGTAAGCAAACACCACGACACCAGCTATGCAGCTATCCTGACATAGTGACATGGGTACATCACATGCCATGGTAAAATAGTTATAAAGTGGGAAAATTTCGGGAAATTTAAATGTCACTTGGAATTTTTCTGTTACGAGGACCTTTGTTTTCTCCTAAGGGCATGCCAAATGGGTCTCAAGTTAGGGGCATGCCAAATGGGTCTCAAAGTTAGAACGTTTTAACGAATAAAATATAAAAGAGATAAATATAGATGAATATAAAATATAAGAGAGAAATGAAAGTGAGATGTGAATAGTGATTGAACTTAGACCATCTTATCTTATTTGATTATTTACTTATCTGATTTATCTTCTGATTTCGAGAGCTTTGCCGGGTGGACTCGAGAGTCGGATCCCATTGTTTGATTTTTTTAAAAAAAGAGTTTTTAGATACTCCTTAGAAAAAAGAAGGATTTTAAAAAACTAAATTATTTATATTTTAAATAAAGATAAGTAAATAAATGAATAAGTCAAACAGCAAGATTTTTTTCGCCAGAAGTTCTCTCTCTTTCCGGACCGCGGCACTGCCAAGTGGACCCGTCTCACCCGCCGTTCGTTTGCGCCGCGCGGCGAAGGAAGCTTCCGCAAAACACGACGCTCGCCGGCGGAGCACTCACCGGACGCGGCCCGCACACGCAACCCGAAGCCAGGCCTCGCCGTCGCCCGTCGCCGTGCCGTGCCTTGGCCTTGGCGCCTAAGCTAAGCTAACCATTGCCCCCACGCTTTCCCCTGACGCGCACAAACCTCCGCGGCGTCGCATCACACCACGACGCGCTCCGCCTTCTCCGGTATATAATCGCACACGGGCCGCGCTTGCGGATTTCGCGCTCTCCGCCTTCGCAGTTCTTGATTGCATTCGCATATATACTTCGTGCTGACCGCTCGATCTCTTGCATTCTTGGTTTGATCGCGGTTGTAGATAGAGAGGTAGCGTGTAATTAATGGCTATGGCGGCGGCGGTGGCGAGGGGCGCTCCCTGCCTGCTCTCCAAGAACGAGTTCTTGCGGCAATCTTCCGGCGCCGCCGCGACGACAGCTCGGATCGCGCGCCGCGCCGGCGGGAGCAGAGCCGTGATCCTCCTCGGTGTGCCGCCGAGGAGCGGCCGACGGGACGAGTGGGACGACGGCGCGGGGGACAGCGGGCGGCTGGTGGACGAGGACATGGCCACGCTGCGGAGGCGCATCCGCGAGGCGAGGGCGCGGGCGCCGCCCGGGGCGGAGGACGAGGAGGGGAACGACGGCGACGGCCTCGGGTTCCCGGCGGAGTGGGCGGCGCTGGAGCGGCTGCCGGAGGGGAGCTGCGTGACCGTCGTCCTCCGGGCGTTGGTGGCGCGCACGCGGCCGGGGCTGCGCGCGGGGGTGGCGGCGCTGCTGCTGCTCGCCGTGCCGGCGTCGGTGCTCCTCCTGCTGTCCGCGCGGCTGATGGAGGCCGTCGATTCCATCTCGGCGGCGGTGCTCAACGGCAGGTGATTGCCCGCGTAATTGCGATAACCCATCGTGTCACCACTCACCCGTAGGAGTCGATCAGCCAGCCGGGCGGCGGCCGTAGCAGCATTTGGTGCCT
Source organism: Raddia distichophylla (assembly GCA_005191435.1). Lineage (NCBI taxonomy): Eukaryota > Viridiplantae > Streptophyta > Magnoliopsida > Poales > Poaceae > Raddia > Raddia distichophylla. Next base: position 462,886 of record SPJY01036415.1, on the reverse strand, counting down.
GAGCCGAGCATAGAACTTAGGAGATTTCGGCCCAAAAGCCCATATATATGGTTAAGAGGCTTGTGCCATGGAGTATATTGGAGCTTGGTATGCGATATAAAGGCCTTGTACATTTCAGCTTAGCGTAGCGTAGCGTTTCACTGTACTAAAATTTATCTTTTTTATATAGCCTATTTGGTGTAATAATCTGTGATGATTTTTCTCGGATCTTTAGTAGTCCTCTTAAAGATATTAAAACCATTTTTTAATTATTCTTTTATAATATTTAAACCTCTCTTTAAACGCTCAAATTTTGCTACAGTGAAACGCTACGCTAATCTGAAATGTACAAGGCCAAAGTTAACTGATTGTTATATATGCTATATAGTTTTTTCACTAAATTGGTCCATATGCTCATATGCTTAATAGGTACTTAATTTAAAATTATTTTTTGTATTATCTGGCGCACGTTGTGTTGCGGTGTAGATAAGGGAAGTGTACAAAGAAATTATTTCAGGCTCAAATTTAGTGAGTGGTGATGAGTTGAGTGCACAATATTATGTGCACTCATTATCATTTGTATTTGTTGCTCGAATTGTGTTTATGTAAATTGAAATGGATTCTCAAGTGAACTGAGTAGCATGGCTAAGGCTAATTTGCATGACTTTTTCAGTGAAAATCTTAAGGTTTCAATAATATTCATTTTTTTAAGTGTTGTACTCCTCATATCCCTTCGCCAATTATGCTGGCTGATAGATTGACACTAAGTGTGCACGTAATCACAGTTAATCTAAGATTTTTTAGCTGATTGCTTCTTTGGTACATAATTCGATAACCTGTAATGACGTGCACACTTATTAGTTATTAGTACATGGTTAAGAGGCCTGTGCAGCACAGTGTAGGGCGCGGGTAGGACGGGTCGGAGTTGGTGGCAGGCACGGAGCATAGGCCCGGTCTAGGGCACACATTGTTGGTGAGCGATTCCCATGGATCCAGTCGAGCCACGTTCCAATTTTGAGATTTTTTTTAATGATTTCCGTAGTAGACTGTTTACTACAGAATATTTTCTGTACTACAAATTGGCTCCTCGTGAGTCGTGACGGCGAGCTGCCGGAGTGCGCCCTCGCGGTTGGGCGCCGGAGATCTCGGCTTAGGTTCGTTTTGCCATCCAAAGCCCTCAAAGGCAGCAGCTGCTGCAAGCCTGCAACCCTGAAATTGGCTGATAATTCTCCCTCAAATGGCCATTGTCAGCTCAGATGTCTCTTGCCAAATTCCCCAAGAGAAATTGATATCTCAGATTGTTAGGATATGCGCCGATGCAAAATCACGAACGATAACAGAAGACATGATGTTTGTTAACGCAGTTCGGCATCGCTGCCTACGTCTGCGGGGCTATGACTATGGGCGTTCCTCCCCAAACTATAATACCGCAGCACACCGGCTAACCAGGTCACGACCACATGCCGGCAGTTGACCTCCTCTTGCCTATGCTACTATTATGAAGTCGTTATCTTGATTACACCAAGGCTGCCTCCCTTTATATAGTGAAGGTCTGGATAGAGTCCGACTCTAACACTAACCAACCCTGCCTATTACAACACAGAGTCCATATAACCTATCCGTACACATATTCGACACAATACCTAACACAGATAATAGTATAGCTGAAAAGAAAAAAATCTGTAGCTTTTGTTTCAGGTGGCAGATATTATTATCATTAAGACGCTTTGCAACGAATTCAGGCAACCCAGGACAAGTTTTGGAGGCATTGCTCCGGACCAAGCTGGCATAGTCCAGCCCAATTCCAACCACTACAATGCAAGTACCATCGACCACTACTAGAGTATAAATTTACAACTCATAGTGTCCTGGATTCTTGCTCTATTTAAGTCCTTGTGTATTTTATTTTCGATCCAGATACGGACACGAAGTAGTTTTAAGTTCCGTACCCTTTGGCTCATAAACTTGTCTAAACATTTATCGATCACATGCCCGACCCCGACGGAGGTTTACATTTTTGTCCGGACCGAAATAAGTACCTGAATCCTGAAACGATCCATAATCAGTAATTCAAATTCAAATTCAAATGCAAAATTGGAAACTAAGATCTTGAATCTTTTTGTTTGGAACCTCGAAGGTTTTGCTCGGCATTTAGGGTGATTTCGATTTCGATTTGGGTTTCAGTTCCGAATTTTGCTAGGCAGCAGGATTCGAGGGCAAAATAACATTGTGAACCATGCCCCGAACCCCGACTAAGAGCAAACACATTACCAAACAATGGTTACAAATAGCTTCTCAAGTTCTTGCAGTGAGCATAATAATCAACACGAC
>SPJY01036415.1:431970-459540 GCA_005191435.1 Raddia distichophylla | reverse complement strand
CCTTTGTTTATATTTCCTTAAAAAAAATAGTGCAAGCATGCAAAAATATAAGTTATGTTTAAAATATGTTTAATAATAAAATAAATGACAATAAAATAAATTATATATATATATATATATATTTTGAATAAGACGAATGGTCAAATAAAATATCCAAAAGTTAACAGTGAACTATAATTTAGAATGAAGGGAGTAGAATCCACAAGCCCTTGTGCCGAAAGAAAAGCATTTTTGGAGTTGATCTGTATGTTGGACTTCTAGAGATGCATGCCCTGAGGGCCTACATGTTCGCTACATATTTTACCTACATCTCGGTTGGATAAGGTTGTATGAAATAATAGATACAACAAACCAAACATATTTCATTGTCTAACATGCAATCGCTTGAAAATAGAATAAGTGTAGATCGATTTATGATATAATTGCATTATGTATACTAAAGTCACAAATGATTAACAAGATATAGAACAAACCCAACATAGTACGGACATATAGAACAAGATCACTTCACATAAAAATTATAATAAAAAATATATGGGCAACGCTAGGGATCGGACGTCCGGACCTGCTGACGTCAGCAGGAAACTTGCGTGGATACCTATTGAAACTTGAAAAATAACGGTGGAAACTTGATAACCCGTGGCAACTTGGGGACGAAACTTGGGATTTCAGAAAGTTTTCGAGAATAAGAACCAAGTATCGACTGTACAAAATCCAAGTTTCGGTAGGCGATATACAAGTTTCAGTGAGCAAAACCTAAGTTTCCAGAAAAAAACAAAGTTTCGAGGTCGTGAAACCTCAAGTTTTGTGCAACTTGGCAATGAAACCTAAGGTTTCAGAAAGCGTCTCGAGAGTAAGACAAGTTTCAATAATACAAAGTTCAAGTTTCGGTAGGCAGAGATTCAAGTTTTAAAAGTTAAAACTTAAAGTTTAAGTAGAAAAAAGTACATTTTCATGAGCGGAGTCCTCCAAAGTTCCAGATCGAGGAAAACAGAAAGTTTTATATATACAACTCCAAAGCTTCAGCACATAAATCCTAGGTTTCCAAAGACAAACCTCAGGTTTCGAGCCTGAAATGGGGATGGGTCTCCTCCTTGCCTCCTCCTTCCCCAGATCCGGCGAGGCCCTGCCCCTTTCTCGCCGGATCCGGCGGCGTGACGGCGAGCTTGACACCCCTGTGCTCCCTTATTGTCGTGGTCGCTGGCCCCCTCTAGATCTAGCGGCGGCCCTTGGAGCACGGCGAGGGGGGAGCTCCCCCGTGCGCACGGGCGTGGAGGAGGACGGGGCGGCGCCGGCTGCCAAGCGAGGAAGGAGGCGGTGGGGCGGCACCGGCGACGGCGGAGGGGAGAAGCGTGCGGCGCTGGAGGAGGAGACGTGAGGCGCAGGGTGGCGGCTAGGATGCATGAGAAGAGGCGGCGGCTGAGGATGCACGCGACGGCGAGGAGCGCGCGGGAGGAGGGTGCGAGGGCGAGGAGACGCGGGGAGGAGGAGGAGGAGCTCGTGAGGGGGAGGACGCGCGCGAGGGGAGACGCACGAGCGAGAGCGAGAGCGACGAGTTCGGCTCGGGCCGGACGTTCGAGTCTAAGCCTTTCTGAAAATATATTTCACCTAGATATTTATTTGAACGATGGAAACATGATAGCAAACGTGAAGATCCGTTGGCCGCAAGGACTAAGCGGGCTAGGCTAGCTTTTGGCATTTTTTTTACAGCTCATATTAATGTTTCCTTTTCTGCGGATCATGCAGGAGTAAAATCCTAGTATTTTGGTTGAGTAATACTACGTACTCCATTTGCAATGTAAAAAAAAGAAAGTTGTGATTACGTGAAGCGGATCAAGGAAACGGAAACGAGAAAAAGCAGCCGCCTTGGCCTTTTTATGGGAATCATATTTATTGTTGCGTCGCCGACGCCGTCGGCGAGGAGACGCTGTTTCAACGGCGCACGGGCTTCGCTCAGATCCCAAATCGCCATCGTCACACGCCGCCGCAGCAGCAGCAACCACTCCCAACTCCCAACTCCGCCGCCGCCGCCGCCGCCGCCGTCGATCCAGCGGCAGCGACCAGCATGCAGCCTTCCTCGTCATCCCACCCGCCGGACCAGCGCAGCTCCTCGCCGCCGCCGCCGCCCGCCCCCGCCATGGGCTACCCCGCGCCGCCCGGCGCCGCCAACCCCACCTACTTCGCCGCGCCTCCCCAGGCCAACGGCGGCGCCGGCGCCGCCTCGGCCTTCGGCGTCGCCTACCCGTACCCCGCGCCGCCTCCCCACCACCACCCGCCTCCGCCGCCGCATCCGTACCACCACCCCTACCCGCCCAACCACCACCACAACCACCACCCCTACCCACCGCCGACCTGCCTCCGGCGCCTCCTCGCGCTCGTCGTCGCCGCCTTCCTCCTCCTCGGCGCCGGCACCTTCATCGTCTGGCTCCTCCTCCGCCCGCGCGCCCCCGCCTTCTCGCTCGCCTCCCTCTCCCTCTCACGCGTCGCCTACTCCGCCACCAACTCCTCCCTCTCCGCCTCCTTCGACGCCTCCCTTCGCGCCGACAACCTCAACTCCAAGCTCTCCGTCACCTACCTCGCGCCGCTCGCCTCCGTCGCGCTCGCCCCTTCCTCCCCCATCGCCGTCGCCTCCCTGCCCCCCTTCGCGCAGGGGCCGCGCAACTCCACCACGCTCGCCTTCCGCCTGGAGGTCGACGGGGCCTACGTGGGGCCCGACGAGGCGGCCTCGCTCAAGAGCGGCGGCGCCGGCGCCGGCACGGTGGGGGTCCAGGTGAGGCTCGTCGCCGTCGCCGTCTTCGATCGAGGCGGCTGGCGCACGCGCCGGAGGGTGATCAGGGTGATGTGCGATGGCGTGCCTGTGAAGTTCCGCGGGAAGAACGCGACGGAGGCAGCCTTCGACGGCCCGGCACGGCGGTGCGACGTCGTCTTGTGAAGGTTAGTTGTGCTGATCTTAGCATCAGCCATTACGTATTACTTGTTCCTGCGCTTTTAACCCTACTTCCAAATTCCAAGTGGTAAAAATTTTGTCTTGAATGTAGGATTAGCATTGTGTCTGTGTTGGGATATGTATCCGCGATGATTTCTGGAAAATGTAGCATTGTGGCCTAGATTTCGATTTCGATGGGCTTGCATTAGGTTGTGCTCAATGCGCTATGTGCTCATGCTCATGGTTGGTTGTGGGATGGGTCAATGTGATGGACAAATCACTGTGTTCAAGTCTTAGTGTAGAAGTCAAATATCAGCGTGGGTGTGAGTTGGGAGACCTTTTGAGTACTGAGTATGATTATGATATATTGATAATGATACCCTAAGGTAGGCAGTACCGCAAAACAAAGCCTGGCAAACCTATACTTCTATTAGTTTTTCTTTTTCTTTTTGGTTTGTTGTTTTTTGTGAGCACGCATAGTCAAAGGAAAGAAAGAGATCTTTATATTGTTACACGATTTTCTTATTTGTCTGTGGTCTGCCTTCGTGCTATCTACCAGGTTTTGTGTCTGTGACATATATCAAATAGCACTGGGTGCTTGACTCAGTCAGCTACTCAGGTGTCATTCTTTTGTGTCAACCTATTAGTATTAATTCCCTTTGTTTTCTTGTTTCCATAATGAGTAATTATAAACCGAGGGACAGATGAATATAAACTATATATACTTGGTAAGGTATTATTTTGGCTGTTGCTATAGTTTGGACTTCAGACTTTTGTGGCCCTCTAGAAGTTGCACATGGATTCTGATTTGTCATGATAGATTTAATTATTATGGCTGTAAAAAAGTATAATTTTGTATGAAATTTCCCATGCAGATTGATTATAGTAGTGTAATTGCAGAAATTTTACAAATCGTAAATAGTACAATGGTAGCATGAAATCTAGTTGAGAAGGGCGAACTGTTGACATTTGATTTTTGTGATGGAGCTTAAATACTTTTGTTGTGAACTGCATCCTCATTATGTAAACTTTTACATTGGCAATTTGGCATGTATCTTCATTAGCATAATGGTTGGTGTCGTGGCCCCGGTACTTGTACAGGGAATCCAACACCACGAGGTGATACTAGGCCTAGACTAGTATCGCGTGATGGACAATATGGTGGAAATCATCATAGTGCATATTAACTAAAAGTAAATAACAGGTAAAAATGTAGCATCATTTATTACAAAGAGAACATGCATCCATGTTTAATAGTTCATCACAGTGCACATAACAACAAAATAAACGACATCAGAGTAACGGTTGATAAACTGCGATGATATTCCAAAAGGTAAATATGATCTCCTCGCGACATCTATCGCTGTTCTGATGCCGTTTATTTTGTTGTTATCTGCACTGTGTTGAACTATTAAACAGGGATGAATGTTCTCTTTGTAATAAATGATTCTACATTTTTACCTGTTATTTACTTTTAGTTGATATGCATTGTGATGATTTTCACCGTATTGTCCATCACGAGATACTAGTCTGGGCTTAGTATCGCCTTGTGGTGTTGGATTGCCTGTACAAGTACCGGGGTCACGACAAATAATCTGATTAAAATGTTTATCATTTTTGAGATATGGAGAATATATCTAAGATTATGCATTCATTGCTTATTTGCACACTATGATTTCTTGTTAGGTCATGATGGTTGTCCACACGAGCGATGCCTTGTTATTAAAGGTTTGGCTGTGAGTTGGTGTTAGAATCTCACATATAGCAAAGGAATCCAAAAGTTTTCATGCGTCTCTTCTAGGAATCATGAATGATAGATTCCATTTCTAAGATTCCATTTCTAAATATATATGTGCTACATTCTTTGTTATATATGTTTATTGCTGTTCTGGAGTCTCACAAATCATTGCCTGGGTTCTATACCATAACATTGAACACCTTTCCTTTGTTTATATTTCCTTAATCATATTCCCTTCCTTTCTGCTTTTCCCCTTAGTTTTTAATATTATACTCTAGTTGCCTATAGTGCTTTTTCCTTAATTACCCAAATGTTTACTACTCCCTCCATTTCACTATATTTGTCCGTGGCCTCGGGAAAATACGTTTCGTAATGTTTGTCCATTGCGAATAACAAGAGTGTAGTTATTGTGATGTTTCCACTCTTTGCCCCTCAATTAAATGCTTAGTAAGAAGAAAAGTAGTTGGAACATGCAAATAGGGGTATGATGGTCTTTGCATATAGTTTTTTTTGGAACTACCATTTGGTTAGTGCGTATGGTGTTCTATGGACAAACATAGCGAAACGGAGGGAGCACTACTTTTTATTGTGTGTGTTATAGGTGGTATTTAATGCCACTGCCACTAAATGCTATATATACTAAAAAGTCTGGTGCCCCTATACAAATCCAAAACTTACTTGATTTATTCTATTGAGTATTACCCACTGTAGATAAGATAAGCCGATGTTAGAAAGACAATACTGTTGAAATCGCCTTGAAATTCAATTCAGTATGTAGTATATCTATACACAATTGCACACATTTCATGTGTACTACTAAGATATCTGAACCTCATTAACTGTCTGATCTTGTCAGGATTATCATATTGTGGTTGTTGACTACTCCAGATGCTGATTGAAGGGAGCATCTTCTGTAGGTACGAGAAGTTAACTGCGCGATAAGAAGCTGATCTGGCACTCATTCGTGAGTAATAGCTGGGTAACTATAGTTTACCTGGTTGCCATAGAATTCCTGACAGGGAAAAATCTAGAAAGATATATGCTTAATGGGTATATGAAATTTTCATCTATCACGGCTTCAATATGAATGAATATTGCAAAATACTTGGTGAGAATGATTTGACCTGGTGGTTATTTTGCTATATAAGAGAAATTTAAACATGTGTGCAGCTTCAGGGAATGTGGTATTTTGAGTTGTGCTACTTGAAAACAAGCTCTAGATGGGCGCGTCTTGATGTTATTCCTTGATTGTAACTCATATTTTGTTTATTTTTTATTTTTCTGATTATTTTTAGAGGATCCTTTATGTCATTTGTAGCATATTTTAAACAAAAAAGTTGTCAGAAAATTATGTTACTTATTTTATTGTTGATTTAAGGGTTGGATGATATGGGCTGCTCTATTCTTAGCTCTTCAGTTGCCTGCAGGTACACCTAGTCCAACCAAGCTCATCCCAGCATAGATTCGTAAGCTAAAGTGTATGGTGGTAGTCTAGTAGTATAACCATTTCAATTCATCTGGTCCAGACTATCACGTTTCTTTTGTTGGAGTATAGAGTAGCATTAGCTCAAATCAACCTCTATGGATTTTTGGATTGCAGGTTTAGGTTGTATTTGAAAAGTACTCCTCTGCCTGTTTTATACACCCTGCTGTTAATCTGCTATGTGGTAGCTAGTGTTCTTGCTGTTTTCGATATAATTTAAAATTTTAAACCTGCTGTTAATAATACCCTTAAAAAAACTAGTTTGTTTTTTAATACAGAGCCGTTGGTTAGATGTAGAAGCCTAGAAGGTACTGTTTTGCGTGGTGCTAATTTTTCTGGACACTAATACCGCATCTGACGGATGGAATCTATGTCATTTTCTAGAGTAGCTATAAGAGTTAATAACCGATATATATTCTACATGCCATGTGTTCATGATATAATGATACTTGGTAGATATCTGTACTTTCTTCCTACCTTTCTCTTTTGCGAGTCTGGTCGTTAACACCATCATTTGGCCATTAGATATGGTTTGGTACATGCCTTTCTGCTTTCTGTTTGTGTCGCATGCATGTTGGAAATTCCATGGAAAACATTTTTGGCATCACACAGGAGTCTGCAATACTTGTGAGGGTGCCAACCACCACTACAAATCTATACAACCTGGTATGATTCATCATCTTCCAAGTAGGGTTTGGTGGCCTGCCAGCCATGTCCAGACGACTGGCCCTCTTCCATTTAGTCCATGAGTCCATGTGACTTGAAAAAACTGGGCCTGTAGGTTGTAGCCCTGCGCCATAAAACACCACACAACAGGGCCACACTGTTGTGTCTGCACTGCTTTGTAGCTTATACTTTGATGATGCAAAGTATAGTCCTGCGAAAACAATGTCAGCTGGAGTCTACATATATCATTGTTGCATTTGCAGAACGTTGCATTGCTTTGGTTTGCTGGTGGTTGCTGACCCCTGGTGTGGATGGCCATGCTTGCAAGTGACAGGATAGGGGAAATGCGGCCGAGGTGAGTAACCAGATACCCACATGAAGACATGGATAACCACAGAGGCTGATTGTGGATGGACTCTCCATGGTTGGTAGGTGGTCTATTGTGAAGAGGACTGAACAAGATGTGTGGGTGGCCCAAACCGTAGGGAAGGTTCAATAGAATCTGTCTACCTGGCTACCTCCAGATTTCCCATTGTTTTGAAGATCTCGGCGTGTTGGATTATGACCTTTGTGAAGGGACGATGACCCGTCGCAAAGGAGGTTTTCGCCGCCGAAATGGGCACGGGGAAGAAGAGATGGCAGGAATTCATAGGGGTTGGTGTGGAATGGCCTCAAGCTGTCCTTGCTGATGATGATCTTATCTTCTGGATGGGCCGCCACAAGGGACATGTTGTCTGTATTGCCAGGTCTCTTGAAGCTTGCTTGGAAGCAGCATCAGGTGTGGATTTAATGTTCTTTCGTTTTTTTTTTTTAAAAAAATCATGCATATGTTGTCTTGCTGGGGTCAATGACCAGACCAATCAGGGGATCTTGATTCGGTTAGTCAAATGGGTCAACGGGGAGTGTGTTAAGAGCATCCATAGCAAGCACCGCAAAACACTTTAGCTTTCAACAGAGTAGCTGATGGAGCGAGGAATTTCAGAAAGAAGGATAGAAGGAGAGTAGCTGATGGAGCGAAGGAATTTTCCCATAGAGAAATGCGACAAAGGTCACAGGGATGGAGGCGGAAAGAGACGGCTACGGAGAAGCAGCACAGGTCCTTATCTCCTTTCTCCCAAGATCATTTACATGGCGACAGAAAGGCCCCATTCTTTCCTCTCAAGAAAATCGAAATGAAATGTCAATTCCCTTGTTCCTAGTTCATCTCGTGGGTTGGTCCAGCTTGTTGAAATGCTAGGCTTCGAGAGTAGTTCTTCGCCGGGGCTTTGACTTTTGAGAGGTCGGCTTGTTAGTGTTAGGGGTTTCTGTTTAACAAGAGAATCATCTCATTTACGTTGACTATAAATAAACAACGGGGACAATGCATAAATAGTACTGACGTCGGAGACTTAATGTGAATATCATTAAAGCGAGACATCTCTCTCTGTTTTCAAATAGTCCAGCGCACGGCAGCGACACAGATATTATGAACCTCTGTAGCGACAGCCAAATTAGAGCATCTTGGTGGTTCCTTCAAAATACGGTTTATTTGACTTTTATAGATAAATGATCGGAAGAATAGGGGATTGACTTCCTCACAGTCGGCTGGGTCTCTATAGGGGTGCCCAGGCGATTTTTTGGACTCTTGGATCATCTCACATCCTCTCTTTACTTCCCCCTCCCTCTCTCCCGACGCCCTGCACTGCGCCCCCACGCCTCTCTCTCTCTCCTCCATGCGTGCGCCCCACCTCCACCCCTGTCGCCGCCGTCCCGGTCGGTGGCAACCCAACCCCTCCCACCGCCGTGCCACCTTGCCCTAACCCCGCCGGCGCCGCTGATCTGCAATCCACCCCCTGCCGCCGCCTCCCCGCTTGGCGGCGCCCTCGCTGCCGGCCGCTCGGCCCCCAAATCCTTCCCACCGTCATGCCGCTCCGCCCACACTAACTCTGCCGGCGCCTTCACCCCCTCCCACGGCTCCGGCAGCGTCGCCGCCACCCTCACTCCATCCCCAACCAACCGCTAGGCCGCCGCCTCCCTCGGCCATCCTTCTAAGGACGGTGGCACGAAGATCCCCACCCACAACCCTGAACCCTAACCCGACGCGGCGGTCGCCGGGGACAAAAACAAAGGTGGCGCGGCGGTTGCTGGCGAGGAGGAAGACAACGGTAATCGCAGGTGATCTCCCTCCTCTCTCCCCTCTCGCTGCCCCACGGTCGCCGGGGGCAAAGACGAAGGCGGCACAGCGGTTGCCGGCGAGGAGGAAGATGGCGGCGGTCGCAGGTGATCCCCCTCTCTCTCTCCCCTCTCGCTGCACCCCACCCCTAACCATGAACCCTAACCCGGCGCAGTGGTCGTTGGGGACAAAGACGAAGGAGGCGCGGCGGTCGCTGGCGAGGAGGAAAACGGTGGCGGTCACAGGTGATCTCCCCCTCTTGCTGCCCCCCACCCCCAAAAAAAACTTTTGCCTGCACCGGTGAGCAAGGAGAGGCAGTCGCATGGGCTAGGAACTGCCGCCCGAACGACTGCCAGTGAACAATTCTGTTATTTTAAATCTTTTGGATATATAGTGTAAAAGTGTGAAGTAATCTTAAAATGCTCTTATTCTGCAATCAGACCACGACATGATCACGGGACATATATGACACCCAAAGTAACAACAATAGTTTCTCAATCCAGACATAGAGGGCCAAAAAAACATCCAAACTTGTTAGGAGTTAACTTTGATATTAGTAGGAGGCTTTTGTCGACGATAATAGAACTATAAACCTAAGCCCTAGTTTTTTTTGGCATGGATAAATGATTGTTTTTGGTTCTACAGGTTGTTTGGTTCATAACAATCAAATCATGTCACGATTTGACACAATTAAAGTTTGTTAGATTTGGTCGAATTAAACACCCATTTGTTTAAGTATGACGCGGCATACTTTTTTTTTTAGTTTTGCATTTAAAATAGTGTGACAAAGGCCCTCTTTGATAGCTTGTTTAGTTATGGTTTAGTTTTTGTTGGGAAAATTTGACCACCACAAAGGGCCTTATATATATATATATATAACAAAGGGCCTAATATATATATATATATAACAAAGGGCCTAACAAGCCGGCTGCTGGTTAGGCCACGTATCTGCCACCAGAAGGCGCCACGTCGCCCTACCAATCGCGCAGGCCACGTCACCTAAAAGCCGGCAGTCATCCGATTTTCTGGTGAAACCAAATCTGACCGTTCATCCTAAATTAACATTTAAAAGGAAATGTTCCGCACATTACACAACAACGCGGGCGCGTTGCCCTCTTGGCTAGATGAGCTAGATCTCAGCTCGGAGACCAGAGGTCGAGTCCTACCACCGCTGAATATTTCTGGTTTTTTCCAGCACCCGCACTAACCAGGCCTGCTTTTTATTAACTATATTTAACACTAGCATGTATGGATTCGGCACCAGCAAGTACTTGCTTGGTTGGCCAGCTCCGCGAGCGTCCGACCTGGAGACCACGGATCGAGTCACCTGCACGGCAGATTGGGCTATGTTTTTTTCCCTTTCCTATTTCTTTTTTTTGTAGGTCACAAAGAAAAGAAAAAATTCGAAAGCTTCCAAAAATTAGACCATGACTATAAAAAGAATATCTGTAAAATTTTTGATGTTATTCAGAGTTTATAAAATCCAAATTTACAAATAGTTTGCTCTTTCTTATTAAGGATATATTTTTCTCGATTTTATGCTTTTCAATTTACCTACGGTATGTCAACAAAACTAAATTAAGATTTTCATAACCATGTCTACAAAAGAATCCAAATGTACAAATAGTTTGCTCTTTCTTATTAAGGATATATTTCTTCTCAATTTTTCACTTTTCAATTTACCTACGGTATGCCAAAGAAAAACATAAATTTAAAAGTTTCATAGCCATGTCTGCAAAAGAATATAAAAAATTTTAAAAACTAAATGTTTTCGTGATGCAACATTCGAACAAAGAATTTTTTTCGCAGGTTGCAAATTTTTTGTTGATAGTATTCAAAAATTAAAACATGCCGGAATAAAGAACATACATGAAAAGTTTCAGAACCATGTTTGCAAAAGAATATTCAAGATTAGTTTTCTTCAAAAATTGAAAGTTTTCATAATGCAAGATTTGAAGTAAGGATTTTATTTTTTACAGGTCGAAAAAAATTAAAAAATTGAAAGTTTCCAAAAATTAAACCATGCCTGCACAAAGAACATACATAAAAAGTTTATGTTATTTGAAATTTTTTGAAACCCAAATTTACAAATAGTTTACTCTTTCTTATTAAGGGCTCATTTGTTCTTGATTTTCCACTCTTCAATTTTATTTGTGGTCGATCTAAAAAATGATAAAAATTGAATATTTCGGGACAATTTCTGCAAAAGAACATCCGAAATTAATTTTTTCATAAATAGTTCACTCTTCTTTATCAAAGGCATATTTTTTTGTCGATTTTTCGTTTTCCATTTTCATTTATGGTAGGTCACACAAAAACATAAGAATTGACGCTCCATAAATGCAACAAAAAAATATGGTGAGGGCGTATAAATATATTTGAGCATTATAAATGTTGGCTTCTATAGAATAAATTAATAAATAATAGAAAACTTTAAAAAACCCAAGAAAACAAAATGTGCCTGTGCCTTACGAAACTAGTGCCACGCGCGACGGGCGCGTCGCCATCGCTAGTAGTGTGACAAAGTTGCAAAAGCTAGTCTACGTAGGCATCAATTTTACAAACTAAGCTTAGACAACTTTGATAAATCATTTACGATAAATTGTAGCAAGATTAGAATATGAACAAAAAAGGTCCTCTGCGTAGCGCATAATCAAAATGGTAAACCCATTTGTTATCTATTTGATATGTTCAACACTATAGTAACAGGATAGTGATCAATATATATATATAGTAACAAGTATCATTGGGCATGTATCTAAGGCATGTCCAATGCAATCTCTTTTCCATCCCTATGTTGCCCTCAAATCAATGTAGCAAAATGCAGAGGTGGATAGGATAATGATTAAAAGATGGATAAATAGTGATGAGTTAGGGAAAGTATAGAGATGGAATTGGGCATGCCCTTAGGCCATTTTTAACGGCGTCCTAATCTATGACGCCTCACGTATCCTTTTCACTATTTATCTATATTTCTCTCTACCATTTTTTATTCCCTACGGTACTAGAATATTTTAAATTAGAATCCATCGTACATTCCGTTAATAGCAAACCGAGCAATGGAAGCATGATGCGAGCTACAGTAATGGCGTCTCTCGTTCGCAGCAGATATGATGCATCCTTCTAGTTTCTATACCACGCTAGCTAGAGAGATAGCTAGAGAGTTTTTTTTTCTGTCGTGTTCTTTTTTAAAGTTGTATTTTGAGAGCTAGGACAAAAAAATATAGTGTGGCAGTGTGCTATATTTGACATATTTGTAAGAGCTTTGAGGTGTGGTTTGAGATAAAAAAGGACCTATTTGACTTTTCGACCAGGAGTACATCCGATGATGTACAAGACACAACGCATACAATTTCAAACTTTTAGATGAAATGTCTCAAAAAAAAATTATTACAACTCCAAACTAATATTCAAAGACATAGACACAGTCTTGATAGGAAAATAACATCATACTTTGGCAATCCTATTATCAAAATGTTCGTCGTGTTGAAAGAAAACCTCCATGGATATCACCTCCGGTGATTGGCAAACCTTGTGAACAACATTCATGCCATCCTCCTTTTGTAATGATGCTCGTCGACGTAGCCAAGAAGCATCTCTAAAGATAACATGAATAAAATTATTATTTTTTCTTTTGTTAAGAAACATTTCATTACGATATAAACAGATAGGCCAAAATATTGTTGACATACCCACCAAAATTTGTTTTTTGACTGCGCTCTCATTTCCAAAAGCCAATTAGGTGGCGTAAGCCTAGGGCGGTTTGAACTGAACTTAAACTGACCTAGCTAAATGGCAATAGGAAAAAAAAAGATGTTGTATTGTTCCTTTCTTACGACAAACCATGCCAATTTCTCTTGGCTAAGTTATATTTTTGTTGAGTTAACTCCAATACCAACAAACCCAAGGAAAATTTTATTTTTTAGTGAAATATTTAACTTCCACATAAGAATTACTTGTATGCGATAAACTCCGGTTCACCAATTTTTGCTACATGGATTGAATATATTGATCTGATTTATGCTGGACCCAAATAAAAAGAAGAAGATAACACCTACTTATTTACTTATCTTCATTATTGAAAACACAAACTCTTTAGTTTTTGAGCCGGTTATTTTTCATCTTGAAGATGATCGATCTCAAAGCTTAAGAGTGTGAAGGTTGTTAGACTTCAATTCAAATATATCAATTGTGTGCTACACACGAAGGTATAGGGATGAATTAATGCTATGCACGAATTGCAGCGTCGTTCTGCATCGAATACTACAAATAAGTCGAAGATAGCACACAAATTCAGCGTTTGTTCGTCAAATCAGGCACGAAAAAGGAGACGGCTGCATGGAAGGCGCCCGTGACCAACGAGCAACAGGGGAGAGCCAAATGCCAATAGCACTATGCCCGTCTGACAGGGTGGCCCCACCGCGCGCCCTTCGGCTGCTGAGCGGGTCCACGGGATGAGGCGACACGTCATCTCTTCCTTATTCTTCCTGCCGTACGGGGCATCTTCTGGTTCAGGCAGTCAGCCATCTCTCCACGTTCGGGGTCCAACCTTTTGAAAAATGTTAGCTTTGAGGACTGAGGTACCGAAAACAAATGTTTCTTGGTATGGCTTCTTCGTATTCACGATATAACTTGTGTTCTCGTTAAGGCTGTGATGCAAGTTAACTGTAGTATGTACTTTCTTTAGTTTTATAATAGTAGACGTTTTAGATAAGGTTTAGCATAACAAGACGGTCCTTATTACACTTATTAACATGCGTTAGCGTCCTTTAGTCAGCACTTGTGTCTAGTGCGATCCCTGTTCGCAGCGCTTTTTTCCTTTTTTTTCTCGCATGGCCACCGCTGATTGACTCGCATTGCGTTGGGAATACAGGCCGCCGCTGAGTATTAATGCTTGTTAAACATCTATTTTTATACTCCGTGCAAACCCCTAAAACGTCTACTATTCTGAAACTGGAGGGAGTAATATGACTGACAATCTAAATGTTTTGTATGCTCACTTTTCGAACAACCAATGTTCTTGAGATGGGCCCTATGAACAATTGATTTTATATCTCTGTACACGATCACAAACACCCCTTGAAAGTGAATGCATTGGTGCTCTCTCTAGAGTATCCCTATTTGGTAGCTACGTCGTTGTTGCTTGAGCTGCTAGTTCGGTTAGGTTAGTTTTAGTTGGCCACCGATGTCGTGCGAGTTGGACAGTTGTTTTTCGGTTGTTTCACCCAGAGTTGTTCATCTTTGGGCGGAGTTGGCAATGTTGCGTTGTGATTATTATCCGGATGCTCAGCACCATTATGTTATTATTTTTTGTTTTTTCAATTTAAATAAATTGGTAGAGTTTCTATTCATGTACTCTATTTTTTTTGAAAAAAATGAAGCGTTGAAAAATCTACCCATATGTTTTTTCAAAAAAAAAATCGAATGCATTGAAAATTGGAATGCTCATTCCCTCTCCATGTTTTTAACACGACCTGCCGCCGCACACTCCTCACTTGCACACACTGCCACACATTCCCTCTCTCTCTCACACACACACTGACAAATAGCAGCAGTGTTGCATCAGCTCACTAGCTAGCTAGGAGCTCGCGCTCGCCGGAGCAGCCACCATGAGCGGCAAGGACTGCGGCATCCACGGCGACGAGGACCAGAAGAAGTCGTGCCTGCGGCTGCTGGCCATCCTGCTCGCCCTGGCTGTCCTCGCCGGCGCCGCCACGCTCATCGCCGTCCTCGTGCTCCGCCCCACCCGCCCCTGCTTCTACCTCAAGGACGCCACCCTCCGCCAGCTCGCCGTCTCCAACACCTCCGGCCGCCTCACCACCATCCTGCAGGCCACCATCGCCGCCGGCAACCCCAACGCCCGCGTCGGCGTCCTCTACACCCGCCTCGACGCCTACGGCACCTACAGGTTCCAGCAGATCACCTTCGTCTCCCCCCTCACCACGCCGGTGTTCCAGGGCCGCGGCGACGTCGACGTCTGGTCGCCGGTGCTGCTCGGCCCCGGCGTGCCCTTCGCCCCCACCCTCGCCGCCGCCCTCGCCCAGGACATCCAGGCCGGCTGCGTCGCCCTGCAGGTCAGGGTCGATGGCCGCGTCCGGTGGAAGGTGGGAAGCTGGCTCTCCGGCCACTACCACATGTTCGTCCGCTGCTCCGCCTTCTTCGTCTCCAGAGGCGGCGCCGGCAGGCTCGGCGCCTTCGGCCTCAGGTTCGCCGGCCCCATGGCCTGCCGCGTCGACATCTAGCGCCGCCGCCGCCGCCGCCGCCTCCTCTTCCGGCAACGGCGAGGTAGGCTTCTTGCTGGTGGCGCGTGCACGTGTGCAGGGGTGTGGGGGTAAATGGGTAAAAAGCGTAGTATGGAGGGGTATAGAACGTAAAAATACAAGTAATTTAACCAAATGTTTGTGTTAAATATATTAGTAATTGAACCAAGTGTTTGTGTTTGTGTTAGCATGGACTATGGAGAGTATCATGTGTTGGGGCCTTGTTTAATTCCACCATGTTTAATTAATTGTCAATGACCTTCTTCTTGTGGTAAAATAAAGGTGATTTCTCCTATGTTTTCTTCTGGTCATCCATGTGTGTATGGAGAGGTATAGCCGTATATAGGGGGTAAAAGGGATAAGTAATTTTAATTTAATCAGTGTTCGTGTTATAAGTAGTAGTAGTATATCTTGTGTTGGAGCCTAGCTTAATTCCACCACGTTTAATTGTCAATGACCTTCTTCTCGTGGTAAAACTAAGGTGATTTCTCCTTTGTTTCATCATTCGTGGATTCATCATTCGTGAGTGCTTAATGTTGTTCTTTATGTGGTTAGGATCTTGTAGATTTTTTTAGGGGTTCGAGGACTTTTTGGTAGGTCGCAGGTCGATTGCAGAGCATATTCGGAGTTCAGGTTCAACAAGAAATTTGGAGTTTTGCTGTGCCAAAGTTTGGTGGCAACAACTCAATGTTTGGTCGCAACTAGGATTAGGATTCGGTTAAACAGGTAGGTACAGATTGGACTTGAGTCCCAGATGGATGCAGTAGACCAGTAGGTGATTAGTCTCTCTCCCCCTCTTCAGTCTGAGCTTAAGCAACCCAAGAAACTTTGCAAACAGAACAGATTAGAGCACTGGGCCTTGTTCTTTTCAGCATATCGTTGCGTTCGTGTATTACTGTAGCAAATTTAAGAGCACTCAAGAATAGCTCTAAAGATTATAAAAAATAATTAAAAATAGTTTTAGTATCTTTGGAAGGATAAATAAAAACCACGAAAAATCGTTACAAATTATCACAACATATAGGCTATATAAAAATAACAAAAATTGGTACAGTAATACGCAACAGTACGATACGCTGAAAAGAACAAGGCCTAAGCAGTATGCAATGCAATTTCGTTTTCTCCTTTTCATAAATACCTTGTAAATAACACCTTTTATCTAACTTTTTTTTTTCAAAAAGGGAAACAACCCAATTTCCATTACCACTACAACAACGGAAACAAAGCGGGTCATAACCTATTTTAGCCTTACAATAACACCACGCAATATGCATTCGACAAAGAACATACTAGCACAACATGAACTACAAGTTCGGCAAACAGTGAGCCAGACTACAACATTGTCCATTACTTAAACCTTCTACAAACACATTACCTAAGAGTATTGCCAGCAAGATCTCTATATTTCGTTCTCTGTATCCTTTCTCTAAATCACTATTTGTTTCATATATTTCCATCATTTCCAGCAGAGTTTCTATCCCCGAAAAGATATAGAGATTCTCTAGAGAGTATCGAAATGTAGGGACTCTGAAGAGACAGAGACTCTACTGTATGAGTATAGAGACCGAGACTATCCGTAATATTATTTTAGGGAAACATTTTAGAGCACCTGCTAGCAATGCTCTAATACGCATGGAACAAACACCCCCCCTTTTATCCACTAATGATTTGGTTGATCCCCTAGGCCCTGGCCACCATTGCAGTAGCTTTTGGCATCATGTGCACATTTTGATCTTAGACGTCTTGGGGTCAGATGACAGCAGGGCCCCCTCAGTGTTCGACGAAACCTGAAATGTGACCATTCAATTTTTCACCGATGTAAGAGCATCCACAGCAGGTTTTCTATTTTGTAGCCCCTATATCACTAAATACTACCTTCCCTAAAATGATTCTTTCCCTATAACTGTGAACACACCCAGCAGGATCTCTAAACATCGTTCTCTATATTCTCACTCATATATTTAATTCCTTTTGCCATAAACTACTTTAACCGCCTTGTACACGAACGGTATATGTATTTGTATGGTAAGTATACGTATGAGTAGCATACATGATGACGGTATATGTATTTATTTGCTACATATTACTCCCTCCATCCTGAAATAGTTGTCGTTTTAGACATGTCCTAAGTCAATGTTTTAAAATTTTATCTATAAAATATTTCTAAACCATTTAGATTTGAAGCATAAAATTCATATAGATGAATTCGTTTTGAATAGATCTTTCATAAAAGTATAATTTTATGACTGACTAGCAAACACTAAAAAAGAAGCTGAACTCCAAAGCTGACATTGTCTTCTTAAATGTCTGACTAGCAAACACTAAAAAAGAAACTCACGATGATTTCTGTCCTGCTAATTAGTTGACCCTCTCTATTGTCTGATGCAACAATACAAAATGTTACATTGATACTAGGTTCATAAAAAAGAAAAGAAAATGAAACAAGATATAAATCACTAAGCTTTCAGATAAAGACTTTACTCAATGTAGAGCTACATTGAGAAACAGAACTTCAGAGTTTTGGTTGCATTCAATAACTGAAAATATGTCCCTGAACCACTCCATTAGCGGTTAGCCTAAACAGAACTTCAGAGTTTTCGAACTGAAATTATCACAGCTCTGAAGATGGATCTGGCCTATTCATTCGCTTTGCAAGAATTTCATCTTGAAGACATATGTAGTAGCTACGGGTACGCTCAAACATGGATGACAAATCTAGTCCCATGATCCTCTCCTCCTCCTCTCTTTGCTTCCTATCTTCTTCCCTTTTTCTGTTACTCTCAGATTTCTCCATTCAGAACAGATACAGTTCTGTTAGTGATCATCTAATTTGCCTAGATACAGGAGGGACGGCTTTCCCCGTACCTTGTTCAGTAGCCGGAGATCTTCACGCCGGCATGGAACAAGGATCCAGAAATTGTGCAGTAGACGGGAGTTGTCGTGCGCTGCCTTGGGGTAGAGGCGGAAGAAAAAAATTCAACTAAATCAAACATCTCCCCCAAATCGAACACCCTCAACTTCCCACCGAATCCACATTGAGTTTCCTACAGATCTATACACAGTATAGCACGAAGATCGGGATGACACCGGCGACGACGCCTCTGAGCTCTCCCCGGCAGCAACTGGATCTACGCCCCTAGACCCCAAGCTTTGCTCAAGCCGGCGCAGGAGACGACGACTCGCCTCCCGCGCCCCGCCTCGTCGTGGCCGAGTCGCTGTTTCACCTTGCGCGCGGGAAGGATGCGAGGTTTCACCCTACGCGCGGGAGAGATGCGAGGTTGTGCGCTGGCAGCGATAGGGAACATCGTCGTGGTCTCTATATTTGGGGATCGGCCAGCCGTTCCATATCCTCTAATCCTTGTATGCGGAGCCTGCTGGGTGCTACAATCCACGTAAATATAGTCCACATCCATTGTTATTGCATCGCTACAGTAGTTTAGGGAACCTGTTGTGGATGCTCTAAGCTGGTGAGATTGGAGCCTTCGTCCCATATTTCCTCTGAAACGATAGCGATGGACCACAGGTCTGTGGTCTGTGAACTGTGGTTGAGCCGTTCTGTTTTGTGTGCCATCCATGGATTTGATATCCTGATGGTCAGGATTATGGCTAAATCTTGTCATATTGGGGCGATCTGCCGATTTGTCTCGCGTGCATATGCAGATAATCGGAAATGCATTCCTGCATGTACGTACGGTTTTATATATGTACCTCGACAGCCACTTGATTCACGTCAATATTCGCGCTCGGATCAACCTTTCCTTTACACGCACATATTGCATAAAGGTCCTTATTTTTTTTCAAGTTTGCAGCATTTATGTCCTTTCTCTCTCCCCTCCTTCACACTACACCAAGCTGGCCACCACCCGTCGGCGACCACCGACTAACCAACGTGTGACCAGGGTTTACAAAACCACGGAGGAGCTCCGAACCGTCTATTGGGCGGAGGCGGTTAACCGCGGTTAGCCGCGGTTTTCAACCGGTTTTTATCCTAAATGCAAAACCACGGCTCGCAGGTTTTGTTCGCGGCTAGCCCCAGTTTTTTGGCGGTTAACCGGCGGTTTTTCGTTGTTAACCACGGTTTGTGAGAATAAAGGTCAAAATCGATGAAAATTACTAAAATCCTTTAAAATATGCATTAAAAATTTGAATTTTAAATTTTGTTTAAGCCAAAATGCTTAGAATGATTAATATTATTTTTAGGAATTTTACGTATATTTTATATTCAAAATTTATTTGAATGAATTTTGACCAAACCCCTAAACCCTAAACCACCGGTTTACCAAACCGGGCCCTCGCGAAAGCGCGGTTAGCCCCGGTTAACCGGCGGTTTTGAAAACCCTGCGCATGACCACCGTCGTTGCCCGCCGACGCCGCCATGCCGGTTTCCACGAGCACTGATTATCATTTGGATTAATTATATAGGAAACTGGAGTCTCAGATAATGAGCCAATTATCATTTGGATTAATGCTTAGGTCATCTTCAGATGAAAATTGATAAAATCCTTTAAAATATGCATTAAAATTTAAATTTTTAAATTTTATTTAAGCCAAAATGCTTAGAATGATTAATAGTATTTTTAGAAATTTTATATATATTTTATATTCAAAATTTATTTGAATGAATTTTGACCAAATCCCTAAACCCTAAACCACGGGTTTACCAAACTGGGCCCCCGCGAAGGCGCGGTTAGCCGCGGTTAACCAGCGGTTTTGAAAATCCTGCGCATGACCACCGTCGTTGCCCGCCCGGCGCCGCCACGCCGGTTGCCACTAGCACTGATTATTATTTGGATTAATTATATAGGAAACTGGAGTCTCAAATAATGAGCCAATTATCATTTGGATTAATGTTTATGCACCACGGTTCAAGAGGCGGGTGAAACGACGAGCCATCACATCATTGTTATTCTACATGCATCCCCTCCTTCTTCATAGGGCACTTGTAGTTAGACTTGCTCATAGGTAGCCTGACCCGACATACCTGACCTGAAAAAACCCGATCTGACCCGTGCCGACTAGTGTATCGGGTCGGGCCTAGATTTTAACCCGACCGTAGGGTCGGGTCCGGTTCGGGCCCAAAAAATTTCAAAACAGTCGTGCGAGTTCAGGTTTTCAGGTTTCAGGTGGGGTTCGGGCATGATTTTTGACCCGGTTCACCGGGTCGGGTCAGGCTTGGGCTGGCTAAGTTTTGATCGGGTCTTGGAAAACCCGACCCGAACCCGCCCGAATGAGCAGGCCTACTTGCAGTGCAATTTCTTAGATAGTTTCTACATGTGTAATGTGAGACAAAAAACTGATGTGGCAGCTTATTAATTAAGAGAGAGAAACTGTTTCTTAGTTTAGAAATCGTTTCTTCACATAATCCAATGCTATGAAACATCAAAGAAACTTCACTGTAAGGTCATAGCCGTTTCATAAATGGGCCCAAACAATTAAAGTAGCCAATCAAGAGATACATCTATCAAATACATAAGATACGTTGCACTGGATGGATGGTTTCTTTCACCATTTCTTGTTTATTCTCTCTCCTCTAAGAAACTTTTATACAAACTTTAAATTGTGACTGCCATTATAATTCTTGATCTAGCAATTGCTTGGTTCCATGTGCATGAACCATGCTTGCGTTGTCTTCTGGTGTATGTTCAAGTAGCTGGCTCAAGCTGGCTGATTGGCTTAGTTGAATGCTCGTAGATGGACACCTGTTGTTCGACTCCGAGAACCTGGGAGATCGACGTTTCAGATCACCGCTTCGTTGCGTGTGTATGCATGTCTTGGATATTTCCCCTCCGAATAGTCGACGATTATTGTGCGGTGGATGCTTTTATATAGTGCTGAGAGAGAGAGAAAAAAGATAGAGACGAGAAATAGATGGAGTTCGTTTTAAAGAAGGGAATATATCATATGCAGTAAATTTTACGGCGCAATCAACATTCAATCGAATTATCAAAAGTTGCAAGAAAATCTAATTTTTTTTCCAATTCATCCTATATTAAAAGTTTCAAAATTAGATAAATTTCTATCAATTTTGAACTCGTAAAAGATGTCAGTTTTTTTTTGTAACTCTTAATATAAAATTAATTTTGCTTTGAAATTTCACACATCGGTAGAGTAAACAATGAAGTACATCTACAATTTTTTCAGATTTGTTTTATAACTTTTGATAGTGCGATTGCACGATAGTTACCGTAAGCTTGATTGCACAGGATATATTCCCAAGAAGGAAACTTTAAGGAAATATGGAATAGTCAAAGTCATAGATGTACATGTCTTTCTCATTTGTTCTACATGATTATATAGGAATATTAACTCCGATTAATTAGTTTAATAGTTAAGTAAAATAAATTTCAAAGTTGTTGAAATTTTTAAATATCATTTTTTATACCCAACATTGTCATCCACAGCAAAGAAGAAAGAGGAAATTACTAAAGGGGGCCAGAAGGCAGTACAAATTATTGCAACAAAATTAATATGGATCAAGCATGTGCAACGACTACAACGTCGGATGAAATCCAATCCTAGAGGGCTAGTTCTCACTGATCTTACAATTGCTAAGGGGCAAAGTTATGAGTTATTTCCATATATTGAAAATAATGCACATGATATCACAATTGTAGCTCTTTGTTGACTGTGGCTCCCATGATGAGAGACAGGATTTCTCACCGGCCGGCCTACGTGAAAAAGCTCCAACATGTCACCTTGTCTTTGAAATGACCAATCGACATGTCATTTGGATGCGGACTACGAACATCACCAACATCTCTAAATCAGTCTCTTTGGAAGCATCTTCGATGATGTTAAATTAGCTGGCTATAAAGAACACTTGCAGTGCAACATCTTAACTCATTTCTTGCTAGCTAGGATAAAAAGATGACATGACATAGAACTAATACAGAGAGAAGGAGATCGCTTCTTTTTTTAAAAAAACCATTTCCACGCACATCCAAAAGGTTTAAAATTAATGCAGAGAGGGAATGTGGCTTTGAAGAAAGGAGAAAGATTAATGATGAAAAAAATGTTAAGATACAATACAGTGGAGCCACCGTTCTTTTATAGTTTTTAGGTGACATGACATCTATAGAAATGATGTTAAAAATCTTGCATTAGAACTACCCTAAGATTTTCAAATTATCTTTTTGTTTATTTGAAGAAGAGAGGGAAAAAAGAAGAGAGATAGAGATTAGCTTTTAGTTAAGAGTCTATCTACTATATATATATAAGACGGAGTTAAATGGAGCCACCACATTAATCCTCAAATCCTAAAAACTCCCACATTAATCAAAAAATACTAGAAATTCTCACGTTAATCTAAAAAAAAGATCTAGATAATTATTCAATGTGATAAAGGATTCTTAATTGATCTTATCTTTGATTTTGTTTTCTTGTCTATCTGTTACTTCCCACCCTATATAAGCAAAGAAAACGCACAACAACAGGGGGAGATCATCCAGTTAACGCCCCCGGAGCTCTCTCTCGTGATTAGATCGAAAGCTACGCAAATCTTGGGACTTGGGAGACGTTGAAGAACAAATCAGAAGCTTCAACCCAAGAGAAGATTCATACGCATGCAAGCAAGATACACATATATATGGAGGCTGGTCAAGTAAATCAAGATGATACACGGGCTGATATATATCACGGCAAAGAGAAGAAACAAGCCACATCGACAATAATGGAACAACCACGTGGATCAACCCGCATCTTGGAGAATAATGCGTACAACAAGTTTGCATGCATGCGGGTGGAATCATGACGATAGATAGCAATTAACGCTAATCTTTTTGTTGCTTCTCTTTCTTTTCTCGGGTTTTGGAAGAGCATCTTTATATTATTAAAGTAGAGGGAAAGGATGACATGATAAATAAATAATCAAACTAATAAAATTTATAATTGACCTAATATATTAGAGATTAGATATAAACTCTAAATCTGATGTGATATATTAAAGATAGATTATGAGTTGGAGATTACTCTAAAAAAATATGAGTTAGAGATAAACTCTATATGCTGACATAAATCTAGCCGCGCAAACATGTGGGCCACCTCGCTCGTTACCGATTATAAGGCACGTGCATACTATTACATATGGAACCAAATTAATGTTAGTGACAAAACTATAGTTAGAACCTTCGGAAAGGCTACTGTGCGGACGTCCGGCGCGAGTGCGCGCGGCCGGACGCCCGCACAGTCAGCAACGCGGGCGGGAAACTGGGGAGGAGGAGGCAACATTACACATGCAAGGTGGGTCCCACTAGTATATTTTCTTTTGAATGGCCATATTTTTTGACTGGATACTCCAATCCACAAACCGTTTGCGCCAACGTATTCCTCGTATTTTTTCGAACAAAACAAGATATATGTTGACATATAACTCCTCAAACTTATTTGGTGAAACTTGGGGTTCGTCTACTGAAACTTAGGTTTCGCCTAACAAAACTTGGGTTTCATACTCGTAAAACTTTGCCGAACTATCAAGTTTCATCAGGTTTCATCCATGTTTTTTTCAAGTTTCTTCAAGTTTCATCAGGTTAATTCAAGTTTCATCAAGTTTCAACAAGTTTCATCCAAGTTTTATCAGGTTACATCGAAGTTTCATCGAAGTTTCTTCAGGTTTCATCAGAACACGGCAAGTTTCATTAGAACACGACCAAGTTTCGCTAGTATAGATGTAAGTTTCATAAGTGCCTTCTACTAGTTCACATCAAAAAATAAAAAAGTGAAAAAAAAATCAAAAAATTCAAAAAGTATTTAAAATGGGTTGATCTCGATTTTAGAAGAATTATGAAATTTATTTCACGCATTTTGAGCACTGTTTGAATTTTGTACAAAAATCGAAAGTTTAATCGGAATTTAAATCAACTGCACGCAGTTATCTAGTCGTTCGCTGTACGCGGTGGACGCGGGCGCCATGCAGCGGTTGGATTGGCTTTGTAGCCGGTGATCTGACGGCCGGGGAAGGGCAGGGACGCGGGCGCAAGCACGCAGCATCGGATTGGCACGGTAGCCGGGGATCGGACGATGGCGCGTGGTCCGGACGGAGCGCCAGGCGCCAGGCGTCGGACGTCCGACGCTTGGCGCTGCCCTAGAACCTTCGTAGAAGTTGTGTAGAAGTATTTGCTGTCTTTGGTTGACTTGTCAATTTTTTTTATAACAAACACTATCGAAAATCCTGAAATTCATCTATTATTGTCTCCTGCACCAACACCACTTATTTGGAACCACCATAGGGAGAAGTGTCTAGTCAGCTCACAATGTTACAGTTGTGAAATTGGGATTTTTTTTAACAATTTTTTGTTTGATAAAAATATTGAAAACCTAAAATAATTTTTAAAAACCAGTTTCTAAATATCCATACGCTTTTTCTGAATCTCAGCCGAATTTTCTAGATTCAAATTTTCTATCTGAAAAATCTGACCGCTTTTTTTTGGGTGAAATTAGGTGAATAAATTAGCGTAGATTACAGTAGAGCAGTGCACTAGTATGATCTCGGGAAGATCTGTAGGCTGTAGCTGTCATGATGATCCCTTGGCTCGTCCTCGTCGCCTCGTCGGCCGTGCGAGACGGCGGCACACTTGGGCGCCGGGCCGCGCCGCCGCGGCGCATCGATCGGCGTTGCAGGCAGGCAGCTCGGCCGGCCGCCGCCGTTCCAACTTCCACGTACATCGAACCTGTCGCTCCGTCTTCTCCGTCTCCGTACGTCCACCGGAAGAAACTTATATGGCATCTACTATATATGCCATGAGATGCACCCAGGGAGAAGCAGGAGCGAGCTGGGGGAAAGCTAGAAAGAGAGAGGGGGAGCTGGAAAGAGAGTAGGAGAGAGATAGAGAGCGATAGGTGCCATGCTTTCTCGTATGGCATAGATGCCATAGAACTTCCTTTCCCACCCACCGCGGCTACTAGTGGCGGAGGCGCAGCTCCTGCTGATCGATCACCTGATCCATCGGAGAGGAGCACGACGGCGGCGACGACGGCTGCGGCGGCATGGGAGTGCCTGCGTTCTACAGGTGGCTCGTGGGCAAGTACCCCAGCATAGTCTCCCCCGCCAGGGAGCAGGAAGACGACGGCGGCGGCGAGCGGGACGGGAGCGCCGGCGCCGATGCCGGAGCCGGTGCCGCCTACGACAACCTCTACCTCGACATGAACGGCATCATCCATAACTGCTTCCACCCGGAGGACGAGGTTCCCGATCGATCGATGCTCATTCACTTTATACATTATTCAGTTAATTCAGTTCTTGTAGTTGCATTGCATCTGGTGAGTTGTTGATTTGAGTTCTTGTAGTTGCATTGCATCTGGTGCCTGGTGGGTTCTTGATTTGGTGATCTTGCATGCGTGCGTGCGTGCAGGATTGCCCTGATCCGGCGACGTTCGACGAGGTGTTCGAGGCCATGTTCGACTACATAGACCGCCTGTTCCGCATCGTCAGGCCCAGGAAGCTGCTCTATTTGGCAGTAGGTCAGTCACTGCTCACTAGTACTCACTCCACATCCATCATGTCATATCATATGATTCATAATGATTCATATCATTATATGGCATGATACCTATATAGCTAGCTAGATAGTTTCTTCTTCTTGATCTTCTTTGGATTCATCTTCCCATATATGCATGCATCCTTGATTCTTCAGTTTGCATTCTTGATTATTCTTCAGTGTGGCGTGTTTGTTCATTCATGGTTGAAATGCAGATGGCGTTGCCCCTCGCGCCAAGATGAACCAGCAGCGTGCCAGGCGCTACAAATCTGCCAAGGCCGCCAAGGATGCGGTGAGCTCTCAGCTGCATCGGCATCTACTGCTGGTTCAGTGACTGAGAGATGCATCTTCAGTGAACGATCTGATCTGCGATTGCAGGAGATTGAGGAGAAGCTCTTGAGGGAGAGGTTCGGGGCCCAAGGAAAGGAGGTGCTTCCGCGAGAGACGTCCGATGTTTCAGATCCCAATGTCGTCACGCCGGGGACGGAGTTCATGGAGAAGCTATCCCTGGCTCTGGAGTACTACATCCGTTCCCGGTTGAATTGCCGCCCCGGGAGGAAAGACATCAAGGTTTGCATCAAGCTGGAGTTCATGTAGTTCTTTTGATCCTGAAAATGTTGAGATATATATCTTTGGTTCACTGTAAAGTATGTGGCTTTCTCAATGGATTTGGTTCGCTGATAATTGCTTGATAAGTTTATAATATCAGGTGCCTGTTCTGATTTCTGAAGGTAATACTCTCTGATGCAAATGTTCCTGGAGAGGGGGAGCACAAGATCATGTCTTTCATTCGTGCACAACGAAGCATGAAGAGTTATGATCCCAACACTCGTCATTGCCTATATGGGCTGGTATGGACTATCACTGCGATTCTGCATGCGGTCTCAAAAATTGTTTTTTTTTGGGATATTGATGTGGTCCCTGAAATGCAACATTGATCGGTTATTATCAGTGCAATTCATCTATAAAACACAATAAACTTATTATATATTTTTGTGCGGAATAAAACTATTATGCTATTACTTTGTAAGTACATTTCGAGATGAATCTATATATAATTTTTATGTATCCAACATAAAAATTTTAAATGATATGGATAATGAAAGTTTCAAAAATTTAACTGCACACATGAAAAATTAACTGGAAAGTGATGTCCTGTTTAGTTATATTGGGACTAACTCTAAAGTGTGATTGCAGGATTCAGATCTGATAATGCTCGCTTTGGCATCTCACGAGGTCCACTTTTCAATTCTGCGTGAGGTCAGTTGATCATCATCAATGCAAACTTTAGGCATCAGCGAAACGTTTCACATGCTTTAATACTCGATTTGTGATAGCATATACTGAAACCATGTTTAACTGATAAGATCTAGTAAACAAAATGCTAACAAATTTTTACTTTTAAAATTAACTATGCACAACAATTTATAACTGGAGTTGAGTATAGCTCTTTTGTTAATTTGAACAGGATGTTCTGACTCAAAATCAGATACAAAAAGTTTTCCTTATAACCGAAAAAAACTTGACAAGCCAAGAATTGCCGAAAGTTAACTGTAGAGGCTGGTTCCCTCAGTTGACAGAAGTGCTAGCTGCTCCTAATCCCAAGCTACCCAAGACACCGTATCAGGTCTGTCCACCAGAGATAATACCAAAGTTTTCTCGTTTTGACTATGTTATTAGTTAACACCATATTCTTGCAGTTCTTGAACATATGGGTTCTGAGAGAGTACCTGGAGCTAGAACTGAAAATACAGGACCCTGTTTTCAAACCTGATATTGAGAGGCTAATAGATGATTTCATATTTATTTGTTTCTTGGCGGGAAACGATTTCATTCCACATATTCCTTCACTCCAGACACACGAGGTATGTGT
>SPJY01036415.1:350189-421823 GCA_005191435.1 Raddia distichophylla | reverse complement strand
GGAACACTGCAGAACGGCACCGTAGTACAAAATATTCAGATAAAATTGAAAATATTAAAACAACACATTTACTCGAAACAATGAGGAATCAGGTATTATTCATCTCAACTAAATAACATATTAACAAAATCCGCCATCCTAATATTCTACTAAAAGAACAAAAACTACAGCCTGTGAGTTGATTCTTGAAGAACCATTCTGTCAGTCCCTGCTCATTCACATGTTTCATCCTGTATGCAT
This sequence comes from Raddia distichophylla, assembly GCA_005191435.1. Lineage (NCBI taxonomy): Eukaryota > Viridiplantae > Streptophyta > Magnoliopsida > Poales > Poaceae > Raddia > Raddia distichophylla. Next base: position 421,583 of record SPJY01036415.1, on the reverse strand, counting down.
CATGCCTTTAATCTCACAGGGAGACAAATCCAATCCATGGAGTTTATTAGAAGTTAAAACTTCCTTATAAGACTAAAAAAATTTAATACTTGTTTATTATCCAAATGGAAAGCATCAACCAGCTGCCCACTGGTTACCAGCCTGGTCATTTCTAATATAGCAGTTATATAAGTCCATGAATAATTACTGGCCTAAATCCAAGACTTTCTAGAATGGATAATTTGGTCCCATCTCACTATGATCACCCAACAGGGTAACTGAAGCCTTTTGGTGGTCAGAAACTCAGAATCTGGACGGATCTGGTTTTAACTCATAAACCATGTAGTTTATGGTTTCAGACTGGTCTGGTTGACACTGAATTTCAAAATTTTCAATATCTGACGCAGAAAAATTAGGAAGTAGACACTACTACAAACATTTATACAGAAGGTGTGAAGAAGGGTGTGGAGGGGGTGAAACCTGGCCAGGAAAACAAAAAAAACCACAAATTAGCTGTTCCCTATGGTTTTTTAGCTGTGTTATCTACTCTACTTCTAGGCTTGTCATTACACACCATGCAAGTAATATTGGCAACAGCATAGCATGAGACCACATTTACATATTTAATATGACTTTTCTACAACAATAACTGGCTGAGAGCAAGAGATAGAAACAAGTACAGGATAAATCATCATCTCCTTAAATACTGTTTTACTGTTTTTGAAACCAAAAGTCCATGCGATGCTGCTAAAATAGTTTGCACAGTTGAAGAACATTTGATTGCATGCAAGTAGGATCCTAAAAGGTTGCAATGCTTCTTAAGCACATATTTAAGACAAAGGTTCAGCATCCATATTTGAATAAAGAATGGTTACATGGAATCAAATACCAAGGTGCACAGAGCAGCACCAAAATATTATAAAGCATGAAACGCTACATATCATTCCAATTCATGATCATGCTACAGATAAGAAGAAATAACTTTTCAGCCGTAGACATCTCTAAAACATTATTGATAACATCAAATGCCCATACCTGCAAAGAAGCTTATCAGCAAATACCTCCATGATGCTAAAAGATCCATAAGCTGCAACACAACGGGATAAAAATGTTAATAGCAACAATCAGTTTAGAAAATATTAACTAGTAATTGAACAAGGTAGAATAAAGAAACCAATAACCTTTATAATTGTTCACTTGAGTGCATGTACACTAAACTTTCTATTATTTTCTGCCTTCTAGAACTGGCCATATATATGCTATACTAATAGCTTATTGTTGCATCATTTAAGCCTTCAAATAAATTCATCTAATGATAATGATAATTCATCCACTTTGCAATCTTATTGAGATGACAGGGAAATTTAATGTACATGTATTCTTGTCAAAAAAAATAATAATGTACATGTAGCAAACAGTGTTTCCCTAGGCAGTAGGTGCAAGGCACTAGTTGCACGGCTGACTGCCTCATAGTGCCTAATCCCGCCTAGGTCCCATAGGCAGCCAAGGCAGGAGGCCAAAGCCTAGTGCCTAAGCAGCCACCTAGGGCAACAGTGGTAGCATACAAATACTGTGCCACCATGCACTTGCACCATATCATCAGATAATTTCAACCGTATCTAGAATTATTTTTTTTAGGACTGTAAAATGTAGATACCCAGATGAATAATTTCAAAATGTATTATGGACTGTGCTGTAATTTCGCTTTCATTTTAGCAACATAAACAACACGTCGTACTGAATGTCCAACATATCAAAGGAAGTTGCTTTAAAATAATTACTTACTCGAAATCCATTTTTATTACATACCTGCCCAATACAGGAGCCACCGTTCTTTCTCCTTTTGATCTTGCTTCTCTATGGCCCTATAAGTAGAGTACACAGGCAGACCAACTCCTACCGCACAACTGCACAACAATGAAGTGAGGATCATAAACATGACAAATTTCTTATGTGCAAAACCGCAGCAGTAATAGTAGCATCTTTCTAAAAGGATTATTGTAAAAAATATAAGCTTTTAGTTTATTGCATGCAGCTAGACCATTGCATGAAGCTAGACCAGTATGTATAATCAGTTCATTAAGATTCTCTATGCAATTTCAAAAAAAAAAAGCACAGTACAAAAAAAAAAGTCAACAAAGAAAACAATCAACTTCCAAGAAACAAAGTATGAGAATAAACAAACATACATACAAAAACATGTCAATTAGTTTAGTGCATTCGAGGTGTACCTGGCTGTGCGGATAACAACATTAGAACTTAGTGGGGCCAGTAAAAGCCGTAAACCCACCTGTGACATCAAATGCAGTTTCAAGTTTTCGAACCAAATAGTAGTTTCCAATTGGGAAAAACAGGCTGCATTGGAGGTCACAAAACTAGAAAAGAATCCATCCAGAATACTAGTAAGCTATAAAAAAGTTATAAGATTATAACCCAACATATAAATATAACTGATTTGCTCAGCTGAAAAACAGATGCATGAACCTACGTACCTCTCTCTCTCAAACCTGAATCTAAGTGACACCTTTAAAGCACTGCAAACACTACTATTCCAAATTTCAAGGTCAACCACTTGTTGCATCAAAAACAAACCACCAAAACAATGGAATGCATGGCACCAAAGAAGATTGAACCCTGGTGTTCTACAAACTTTGATTTGGTCAATAGTGACTATGTGTTGCGAACAGAAGGGTCATCCTAACCTGAATCTAGAGTCAGTCAAATCCAAATCAAATTTGAAAGCATTACAAACACCAAGGTCCCAGCATGCCTATCGTGAAGCATAAGAGGATCAAGCGAACTCGTGGCTGGATATTGCCATGGCGAGTGGATTAAATAAAGATTACAGTCTTACAAAATTGTTAATACCCACCTATTGTGCTACTCAATGCACCTACAACTAATCGGAAAACAAAAATGAAAAATCCATTGCAACCTTGCAAGACCAAGCAGTTACGAACCCAGCATCCGCAAAAAAAAAGAAAAGAAAAAAAAAGACACATCTCATCTAAAATGTAAGGTTAAAGCAATGTTCGATTGCTGGACAAAAGGACATATACGTATTCAGAAGCCAACACACGTTTTTCGGCTTCATTCCATGCTTACCATAGCCTACGGCAATTCAACGGTGCAGGAATTCAACATTCACCAAGCAAACAAAACCGCGGTAACTCATCAACAACCACACATTCCAAGCGCAGTGGCGGATCCACCGCCCGGGCAGAGAGAGAACCATGGAGGAGCGACGGCTCGATGCCCCTGCCGTACTGCCGTGGTGCAGACTAGCGAACTCACGAGGGGTGCGGATCCACGGGGAGGCAGCCAGCCAGACAGCCAGGGTATGGTATGGAAGGCGATCTAGGTTTTCGTGAGAGTGCGCAAGACAGAGGTGGGGAGCGCGTACCTCGCCGGAGATGGCCGGTGCTAGGAGAGCCATGAGTCCACCGCGGAGGAGGAGTCGGGATCCCGTTGGCGGCGCGCGACCTGGGCCGCGGTTGCTGCTCGGAGGTCACGGAATCGGCGGCCGCTGGAGCTCCGCGCGGGAGGGAGTCGGAGGCGCGGAGAAACAGGGGAGAGACCAGCGACGCCGGCAGCAACGCCAAAGCGGAGAGCAAAAGTAGGGCCTGATTCAGGGCATCCAGCCTTTTTCGATTTACGTTCCCATTTACCTATCTTTACTGTTCCTCCGGTTCCACGATACTTATGTTTTTATGTTTTAGTTTAATCTAAATCAAAATTTTACGACTTTATCTGAAAAACACTTTTAAATCATTTGGATTATATACATAAAAACCATACATATAAATTTGTCTTTAAAAACACTTTCACAATATCATAATTTCGTGAATTTTATAAATAAATTTTGTTATTAATTGATGGTCAAAGTTGCATGTCGAAAACCATGTAAATATCTAAAACGATAAGCATTATAAAACTACAGTGAGTATTAAAAACAGACTTGCGGATTGTGGTCGATCGTAGGACCAACTTTTAGTCACCATCATCCATCTTTGCTCACACCTTTGTTAAATCATAGCCAACCATCTCTCAGACAATTTTAAATCATGTGTTCCATTGGATAGTTTCGCCTATCCAATTAATTTTCTTTTATTTCATTCCATTAGCTGCACATTTTTCTCTCTCATGCCTGCTCTTTCTTTATATATTCTAAAATAGTTTGATTTTGAGTTATTAATTAATGAGTAAAATGCACCGGAGGTTTACGAAGGGGTACGGGTCTGCAGTAAACAATTTAAAGAGTTAATGGACCCAAAACTGCAGTTTGGAAGTTGATGGACCTAAATGACACCACGCTACGAGTTAATGGACCTCCGGTGCATTTTACTCTTAATTTGGTAATAGTTTGCCTGAGGAATATTCTTTCGCTATTCCTTTCTCTCTTTCTTTCTGTCAGGACCCGGTCTAATTAACCAAATCCTAATTGTGCATACAGTACTAGTTCCAAAAGATCATGGCTAGCACACACAATTCAACAATAATGGTACATTGCCTTCGAGTTACATTATTACAAAATAGGGGACTAAGCGTCTTAGAGAAAATCATAACTTAATACATCAAGCACGGGCACGCAGGCCAAGATACAGAGTTACACACACGGTGATGCAGGAGCCCAAGATGGCACGATTTATTCTAGTGACTAGACTACTCCGCAGGCAAAGCGGCAGGCAAGACACAACCCTACTCCTCGCCCTCGAAGTCCTCCTCCTCCTCGTAGTCCGGGTCCTTCTCGAATGGAGAGTCGTAGAGAGCCTCCTCGACTGTTAAAATTTTTAGAGAGGGGAAGGGGAAACAGGGGTGAGTACAAAGGTACTCAGCAAGTCGGGGATATATGTAGATGGGTTTAGTACAAATGGATGGCTTGGGTAGTTTTGCGGAAATGCATTTTTGTACTTTTCCTATTTTTATAAAAGCACTTTTAAGAAAGCTTTAAACTCAAATATATATTCTTTGGGGCTCACTCTCAAAATGCTCTCGCCATTCGGCCTCATGCCGTAACGAGCTATCACCACAATTCTCGGAACGGTGGCTTAGGTCCAATCCGCGCGGGCGGTCCATGGTAGGCCGAACCCAATCCAGGACGCACGCCGGTAGTACCTATCTTAAGATCAAAGCTTTTTCTCAACAACTTTTACTCAACTCAAATCCTTTTTGAATGTTCTCGGTTTTTTGAAAAGGAGAGCTAACATATGAACAGTTTCTTCGCATGCTCATAACCACGAGCACGACTACCATGATAGTTTTAACTCTGCAGAGTGGGTATGTTTTACCGTCGAGAGGCTATGCACCCATAAGTATTTCGCCACAAAATCATTAAACTCGAACACTAATGGCGACCGCCGGGAGTCCCTGCTAGGATTTTCCGGCTAACAACTAGGCCCAACCCATAACGGGACTCGAGGTCGTACTGTATGGCTTAGTTCGTAGGTCCATAGGACGAGCAATCCTTAAACTAGAAGAGACAGAATAATTTAGTCTCGTTTTCTCAAAACGATACCTTATTGCACCATACCTGCAAAAGTCCCTCCCTAGTCGAAAGGTTTTTTTTAGGGGAGAGATAAATTCATTTTTCACCCATGGCATCGCCCTCGATGCTTCAGTCTTTCGTAAAGAATTTTCTTAAGCCTTTCTCAATCCTTTTCTCTTCACACAATTCATTTTCACACACAAAAATTATAGCGTCATTTTGATAATATCATTTTTAGACATTTTTTCCTACCATCAATGGAATGTATATATATACAAGACTAATAGTAACTCCTTATGGTTTAAACTTATCACTAGTCTTACCATGATTCATTAGGTTGCATAACTAGTAGCTACCAAATACGATATTTTTAGTTTTAAGCTAGCATGCAGGTCTTCAGTCTCTAATAAATCATTTTTAAACAAAACACAAGGCTCATAGTATGATCAAGGAGACTTGCCTTGGTCGAAAGACGGGTAGGAGCAACCGGCGACGTCGGACGGGTCTAACGCTCCTTGATCTCCTAACCACGCGTACAACACATACAAGATAGTACAATCATCCATCAGACAGAAAAACATTTTTATACGATTTTGTTTAAAAATAATGCATGAAAGAAATATGTATGGAAATATGATGCATGCACATGAAATGATAGACTCTAAGCCTTTAACAAATTAAGGTGACATACCAACATGCATGCACAACCATTTTATATTTTTATATTCTTATTGAATCAAGTATATGCATCGGAAAAATATTTTTTGTCATTTTTCTAAAGTTTTTTAAAATCATTCATTACTTGTTATTTAACGTAAAATGGTTAGCTCAGTTTTTATTGTTACAAGTCTTAATAGAAATTGAGAATTATTAAATTTTAGGTTATATGCATGTGTGTGCTTTCAACTCTGGAAAACATATTCTGCTCAAATACGTTTCCACTTAACCAAAAGATATCTATCCTCACATTAGCACCAATCTCAAAGCAATGCTTTTTTCAACCTCTAGCCATGCATGCAGCAACACAGCAAGTACATGCACGCCATTAGAGCTCGGAGGAGCTCGGCTAACCGGCTGTGGTGACCTCCATTTCACAAATCGACTACAAAAATGGATTACTCTTGACTCAACGCTTCCAAAGAGACCTATAATTGTGGTTTCAACGACCTATGGTTCCGCCCATAGTCACAGGAAACGGGGTCGAGGTCTCGATCCGCGTCCCGGGATCGGCGTCCCCAATCGAGGGTCGGGGTCACTACGGGTCGCCGTCCCAAACGCGAGGGGGTCGCCGAACCATTGGAGATTGGGACGAACAAGGGAGAGGGATAGGGAGGAGAGAGAGCGCCGTCGCCGCCGCTCGCCGTGCGCCGCCGCCCCCGCCGCACCGCTGCCTCACTGGGGGAGGGATAGGGAGGAGAGAGAGCGGGAAGAGAAGGGAGAGGGAGGAGCCGCACCTGGGAGGGAGAGGGAGGAGGCGGCGCGGTGGCCGCTGCGTGGGGAGGAGGAGGCGCGCGCGGTCGCCGCTGTGTGGGGGACTGGGGGAGGGAGGAGGCGGCGCTGGGTGGGAGCACGGGAGGCAGGGCGGCTGGATGTGGGGGAGAGGAGAGAGAGATGAGGCAGGGCTACTGGGCCACGCCTTGATGTTTTGGCCCAAGGCCTAGGGGGTATCCCCTGCTAGTGGGCCACGCCCTGGGCCACGGCCCAGTCGCGTTCCTCGACCCGGGTGCGACCCGGGGTCAACGACCCATTAGCCTTGGAGTCGCGTACCAAATCTTAGATTCTCGACCCACAGGGGTGTACCCCCCTCGTACCACATTTTTTTGAAGTATCGACCCGCGACCCCGTTCCTCGACCCCGTCGACCCGGGAACTTTGTGACTATGGTTCCGCCGCCCAGGACACGTAATTATACACGGGCTATAGTGCAACCTTCCTAGCTGCCAGCATGGTTGCCATGGGAGGTCTAGCAAGCATGGCACTTGCAGGGAGGGCTACGGCTTCACACTAGGATGAGCTTCCCCACTGCCATGCGCACCTAGAGGTGCAGACAGTGCGGAAGCTTACCAAGGCGGCGGCGCGATGACGAGGAACGGCGGCGACCCGGGCGCTACGGCCGCAGCTTTCTTCTCGACTTGGGTGCGCTTCGGGCTCCTTCGATGCTGCGGCAGGGAGGGAGAGAGGAAGCAAGTGAGGAAGTGACGACGCAATGGACGAAGGCCATGGGGTTGAACAAAGCTCACCGGGGAGAAGCACAGAGCACGGCGTGGCGCAAGGCGAAAAGGAACGCGGCGCACAGTGCTTAATTTATAGGCCGAGACAGCTCGATCTTAATCTCGCCGGGAGTAGCGATGGACGGGTGCTACTGCTCTACAGCAGCGGCGACGCGAAGGTCCTGCCAGAGCACAGCGGCGGAGACGCGACGGCGAGACGCGGTCTTGGCGCGGTCAAATGCGCAGAGTGCGCGTGCACGGCGCAGGTGAGCGTTGGGCGAAGCAACTCACAAGCGACATGGCGGCAGCTAAGTTATGGTGATAGAGACGAACTCGCGGTGCAGAGGTAGCACGGAGAGACGGCTGCCAGCGGCGGGACCAAGCTCAGGCGGAGGCGACGAGCGTGGCTCAGCACGAAGAGAACAGAGGGCTATAAGTCCAACAGAGAGAGAATATGTTCTATTAAGAGGTGGATTTTTTCTTGAATTATAAATTATAAAAATTAGTTTACACAGTTGGTCAACAATGCTTAAAAGATACCGAGTTAACATTCACAATGTTTAAAATGCACGATTCTTTTTATTCACCTAGTTGATAATTTCATTCATGATGCGCTATGACTGGATGAAGATGGATATTAAATTTATTTTAATGCCAAGATTTTTTAAAAATTAACATGCCAAATTTGTGTTTAAAATTTAGGATGTTACATTCTCTCTCTTATAGATGGGTCTCGCTATTTATTTTATTATCTTCTCCTTTTCTTTTCTTCTCACATGTGACGTCCCCTCTCCCTAGCTAGCTTTCTCTCTCCTTTATTTGGATTTTTTTTTCAAAATTCAAATTGTCATTGATGGCATATTAGTTGTCCTGCTAACTTGATCGATTTTTATCGATTCTTTCCCAATCACTCCTCTCCAATACAAATCGCATATTTCACTTTTAGTAAGGAGAATGGGAATAATTTTTTAGTACTCAAGTGTTTAATATTGGTTCATAATCTGGAGTAAAAGGTTCTCTTCATGTTGACTGGTCGGTGAATATCAAACTTTGTTGTTAGATCCATGGGCCGTAGTAGTGATGTCCCCCATCATCTTGTCCTTGAAAATGTTCATTTTGGGTGGGGTAGATATTTTATGTTTATTATTTTTTGATTGGCTGACTGTCAATCAACTGAGAGTTATTTAACAGTTAGAGCATCTACAGCAGCACCTCTAAACCTCCTTGTAAAACACTGTTCATATATATGAATAGTGTTTTACAGGGTCGTATAGAGGGGTTGTTGGGATGCTATTAGACGAAATTCTGGACTGTTCGATTCTCCCCTCCCTCCCTCGATTTGTCCCACATTGCTGCCTCCTTCTTATCCCCCGTCTCCACCGCACGTGGCTGGTGCCATTGCCTGCACCCCGCCACTCCGCCCCCTCCCCCTCGGTCGCCGCTACCCCACCCAACATAACTCGAATGCCTGACGTCGATCCTCCCTTCTTCGTCGCCCGGCCACCTTTGCCCAAGCCCGCGGCTCATGATCCTGATGGGGGACGGGGTCCCGATCTTCCGACAGATAAGATAAACACGATTGGTGGAGAACTCGACGTTGACGATCCGGCTTCCAATCAGAACAGATCTAAGCCTGCAATCGCTACACCGCTGTCTCCGTTCGTTATCAACCACGCCAAGACACGGTTGACCTCACCACGAAGGCTAGTTCCTGCAAGCGAATCGAGAACACAAGCAAGAACGCGGTAGATGCAATCTCAAATTACAGATTACCGATTAAGCACACAAGTTGGGGTTCCGCAAACCGGTAAACGGCGAAGCTGCAACGGCAGAACAATCTAAGCAAAACCCAAGTCTAAACTAGCGACGGCTACTGAATTTATAGCGACGGCTAGGGTTTGGGGCGCAGCCCCTAGGGTACATGGGCCATGGGCCGAAAGTGGAGCGGCGCAGCGCCCGACAGATCCCGGCAGATTCTGGTCGCAATATTGTTTCGACGATTCCCGCTGATCTATAAGGAATTTGGACATGGGACTGGATCCAATGGAAAGATCTCGTCGAGGGCTTATCCTTGCATACCAAGAACGTCCAAAACGGAGTCCGTATGAGGTCAGGGCACCCGTTTTAAGTTGAGTGCACGGAAATGGCCGAACCGGACTCGTGGACAAATTGGGCTCTTTCTTGAGCCGGCCTTGCAAGGACGTGACTTGTGGGACTAGAGGGTGCCGAAGAGGTGGAGATGCGCCTTCCTTGAATACGTCTTGAGCATGGGGAGGTGGCCACGGTGGAGGCCGAACTGCTGGCGGTGACAACACAATATCAGCATGATGAGCTTGTCGGCTGTGCACGCGACTTGTCGTAGATGAAGAGTTCGAATATGAAGTAGTCGATCGAAGAGTCGTCGACGTGCATGCTGGCGAAGTAGTTAACAGAAATCTTGATGACCACCACATTGAGATAGTGTTGGTCATACCTATGATGGACATGGTCACATCAGATCCTCACCACACCCCCATGTCGCCGCCTCCCCCGACCTTCCTCTAATCTAGGGGCACTAGGAACCACACCCCAACCAAAACCGTAACCCTAACCCTAACCCTAATGGCGTGTGTGACGAACGGAGAGGAGGAAGAGGTGGCGTCGGTGAGATGCCAGGTGAGTTAAAATCGACTAATGGTTACATTTTTTTAAAACAAGAAATGCGTAGCAAAGTCGTTATATTTTATTAATAAACTATACCTATTTGCCAAAAGTAATAATAAATACACGTAAGCCGTTGGTTGGGCAACATGGGAAAATCATCCGTTCATTGTGCAATTTTGCCCTATCACTCAACAAACAAACAACAAGTCCCCTTAGGGCAGTTCTAATGTAAGGTTTCTAAACATCATTTCTGTAGGTGCCATGTCACCTATAAATTAAGAAACGGTGGCTCCATTGCATTGTATCTTAATATTGTTTCCATCACTAATACTTTTTTCTTTCTTCAAAACCACCTTCTTAAAAATTCTGCTGCACGTCAGCTTTCCATCCTATGTGGCATACGAAGAAACGCTGGTAGTGCCCTTATTGCCAAATCAACAGGTGCGACAGGGTATTTCTCACAAAAAAATTGTAAAAATATGTTATCCTTTGCTTTTATTCTTTAAAACGCCATAAAAAATCTGACAAAATTGGTAGTGTACGTTATTTATCTTCAAGTTTTACATAAAATTTACCTATACACTGAGAATCAAAAAGAACAAATTCCAATTTCTAGAAATTTGTCTTTTTGTTTCACATTATGCCAATAATATTTGGAACTGAAATTTTGTAGAGAACTCGAAGGTAGGATGCATTTGAGTACCTTTTTTATATTTTTTTTAGTAAATTGCATCATAGGTATATCCAGTTGTCTTGTGTTCTCGTTTAGGTCCAGAATTCTCAAAACCATGCATGTCCATACAGAAAGCTGTCCTCTCATTTCAACTAGGTCCAAATGTGGTATTGAAAGGTTGGTTTCAGGATGCGGATTTCTATGTCACCACCCGTGTGGCCATGACAAGGAAATGGACCCACATGCAGTGACCTACCTCTTCCGCATCCCCATCTATCCCTCTCTCTCTCTTTCTCTCTCTACGCTTTCTACCTCCTAGCCTCTAATTCCCAGCGGCGTGCCATGGCTCCTGCCAAGAACCGCGCGCTACATGTGCTGCTGGTCGTCGCCGCAGCGCTCTCGGCGTCCGCTGCGTCCCTAACCTACGGCATTGAATCTTCCTCCCTATGTGCCTGTTCACGTGGGCAACTGGGCGTCTGGCCATCTAAGTTGCTCATCCATGGTGCCTTCGCCGTCCGCCGGTCAATAAACGGACACGCCATCCATGGCCTCCATGGTGATAGTACTGTCTTCTTCGCTGACTCCGACTGTCTGATGCTGCATCCACGGCCTTGAATCTTGTTTTGTTTCCATAGAATGCAATTCAAAGCAATAAATGATAATTTTTCCAAAGAAATCAAGACTTGATCAGTGTCCCGCCTTCACCGAATTCATTTGGATGCTCCGCAACGTTTTTCGTAAAAATTAATTCTCGATCACTTGCCAAACAAATAATCAAAACAATAAAAGGTTTCTTTCCAAAATTAAGAAAGCAAAGGAATCGGGGTTGGTACGGCAGTGTGTGGCTTTCGCTAGGAAGAGTAGGTCAGTGAGGGGAAGAACAGGTGATGGCAGGAAAGCAAGCGAATGATGTAATTTATTTATTATGAAGGTTTTTTTAAAAAATAAATCCACATGGGCAGGTGGCATGGCATTCCATGCCATGAAACAGCCCATTGTAAACCGTTTTGGACCAAAAAGAGACATCATTGCAACTTCGTACGTCAAAACACATGGTTTCGAGAATTTTGGACCTAAGCGGGAATACAAGGCAACTTCAAGTACCTACGATGCAATTTACTCTATTTTTTTATTTGTTCTTATGGCAGTTTAAAGATCAAAACCGAAGAAGGTAGTCTGTTTTCCTTTGGGAGAAAAAACTTGCCACCCATTCGTTGTTTTTTTGGTGTGGCGTGGGTAAAGGCCCATGGATTGCTTTTGTGTTTCAGCCCATCAGTGTATCGGGGAAAAATGCTTCATAATTCTCGGCTTCTGTTCAGGCCTATTACAGGCAGTCTCAAGTTTGTGTCACGTGAAATCATCTTCTAAGTATATGTACTACTCACTCCGTTTTTTGTTTTCCGTCTTTAACTTTTGAACACGTCTTTAACCATTCGTCTTATTAAAAAATTTAAGGCAAAGATGCAAAAAATAAGTCATGTTTAAATTACCTTTATTGATAAAACAAATCACAACAAAATAAATAATATTTATTTAAAAAATTGAATAAGAGGAATGGTCAGAAGCGTGTCTAAAAGTTAAATTCATCAAACAATTAAAACGGAGGGAGTATAAAAATCCGACCTATATTCGTCTAGCCATGAGGGTTGGGCGTGTGGCATATTCGTCTGCTAGGACGACGAAAGTGCCACATGTATTTTTTTCCCGACGAAAACAATTGGAACAAATTTGAATTCAAAGCTTGCACGGGCTAACACGCCTATTTCTTTCGGCTTGAAGACTAGGTCCACGATTTTCATTGGCTTTATATGAGCCAATGAAATTACTCTGTTAATTGTGTTGGCTTTAATTCAGAACAAAAATAAGTTTGTCCGACAGAAACACCTTGGATTCGTCCTGTATTGGTCATTTCGTCTGCGGTTGGAATTGCATGCTTCATGCAGTGTCACTTGTGAGTTATGACCCAGCTTGTGCAAAAGAATCTTCGACAATGAATTTTGGACGTGAGATCACTGAGCATGTTCGAAATAACTAAGCTGAATACATAGGTTGGTTGGGAGTTAAAATAAGCTGAATTTCGACAAGCTCTTGAATTTGCTTCTCAAAGTTGATTCACTTTGTCTATGTTATTATTAAGAGTTTTTTTATGAGGTGGTTTCATCTTAGGAAAAGACTGTACTGAAAAAAGCTAAGTTATTTTTTTAGCTAAATAAGGATACGGAAATGCTTGAGGCCGGACGGCCGGCACGTCCGGCCTTGCGCGCCGCGAAAGGCGCCAGGCAACACACTGTGCCGCATGCAGTGGGTCCCACGGTATTTTTTCCGTTCGGTGGCCATAATTTTTGACTGGGTGTTCCAATCCACAAACCGTTTGAAAACAAACGCTCCTCGTATTTTTACGAACAAAACAAGATATATGTTGTCATATAAATCTTCAAATTTATCTGATGAAAGTTGGGTTTCGCCTACTGAAACTTGGATTTTGTATTCGTTAACTTGCCGAACTGTCAAGTTTCATCAGGTTTAATGCAAGTTTCATCAAGTTTCAACAGGTCCACTACAGGAGGCGGCAACAATATCGACGGCTAAAGCCGTCGATAAAAATCGTACAACCGTCGGGTATGCTCAGTCTCGACGGCTGGCCGTCGAGTGAAGGTCGTCGAGAGAAACACATTGTGTCGACGGCCTGGCCATCGACACTAGTAGTATCGATAGCTAAAGTATAGGCCGTCGAGACAGACCCCCAGGACGCCGTTACCGTCATGGTTGGCTCTGTATCGACGGCCATTAGAGGGCCGTCGATACTAGTGCTAATGGGCCCCACCACGGCGAGACCCAGGTGACGTGGACGGAGGCTACAGTCTCGACGGTTTTTTTCAAGCCGACGGTAACTTCCCGGTTGGGCAGTCTCGACGGCTAAGGTGTGGCCGTCGAGACAGCCTCCCCTATATATATATATATATATATACCCCTCGTCGCATATATGCGACCACAATTCATCCAAACCACAAAATACACAAGCACATATAGAGCACATCGAAGTCCACAAGCACATATATAGCACATCGAAATCCACAAGCTATCAAATAACAAATGCAAGACGAAGTTTCGAACTAAAAGTATCAAAGTCTAAAGTAAAGCTAGCTAGCTACTGATCAGGGCTGGTTGGCCGAGGATCGTTCTCCAATGGGTTCTCTGGGCGATTAGGCGGCTGAATGAACAGCGGTGGGGCGCTCACAAAGAGGTCGGTGACCCAGTTTGGATTTTCCTGGCTCACCGATGTCTCTCCTCCCTCCTGGCCATGGATTTCACCATGAGCCACTGAACCGGAACCCTGCATGTGTACAAAACAGTTGGTTATTAGTTCGTTACGTTTAAACGGTTCGAAACATGAGTTAATGACTTACCGCCTCCGTAACATACGATAAGCCACCATGTGGGCTAGCTGAGCCCACGTATTCGCCTGGTGGAGTAGTGTGGCTGCCGTAAGGGGTGTAGGGAGCCGGTGTCCATCCACCGCGAAACAATGGCGGATACCCATAGAAGGTCGGACCGCCAACGGTACCACTGGGACCAGCCTAAAATTTTATGGACATGTAACTTGTGAATGAAATTGTAATAATCGACATGTGGATGGATATTAAAAGTTTTAGAACAATACCCCGCCCAGTCGAGAGAGAGACTCCAGATAGGCGAACCTCTGCTCGAACTCATATCGTTGCCTCGCCATCTCCGCCTCCTGCCTCTGTCTAGCTTTTATACTCGAGCCTGCAGGGAGAAGCTGGTCGGGTTAGTACTGGACACGTGTTTGTCTTAACATGCCGGTTTAGGGGAGAGAGCTTCTTTAGGGAGAAAGCACTTGCCCTTTATCCCCAATATAGTCTTGACTGGACCGAGCCAGCCCCGCGCCACCTGTTGAGGGCGTCGCGTAGCCTTTATCCCCAATATAGTCTTGACTGGACCGAGCCAGCCCCGCGCCACCCGTTGGGGGCGTCGCGTAGCGTAACAACCATCTGTTGCCTGCCAAAGAGGGTAAACGATAAGACGGGCCGTCTGCGTGTCCTTTCCCGGGATATAGGTCTTTTCGGGAGATACAGTGCGTTCCCGGCCAAGGTCGGATAAAGTGCGGTGGGACATGGTACTTGTCGCTACTTGCCTACGGGCAGGCGGATTGCCCGAGGGACCTTCTCCCGGGCTAAGGACAACCCGGGAGGCATTTGGTGCCGTCGGTTTGACTTGGTCAAGCCCGGGGCAGTCGCTGGCGGGTAAAACACTTTCGCTAGTACGTCCTGGAACGGTCTCTTGGATTCCCGTGCGGTGGGGCCGCACTGAATCGGCCCAAGGCCTGCCTCAAGATGAACCGTTTACCAATCACCAACAGCCAGCCCCCGAGCCTCGAGCGGGTCGCGCAGCGAGCCGGTCTGAGGTTTAGAGCAGAAATCCCTACCATGCGCCGCGCGGGAAAATTTGTCTCGAGAACTAAAGTTTGAGCATTGAAAACGATTTGATGTAAAGGTGGGGCAGTTACGCCTTCTCGACCCCCACGATCTTCGCCTCGGTTGTTGTCTTTTCCTATAAGGTAGCGCTTCAGGGGGAACTTCTTGCTACGGAAACATCTCCTCTGCTTTTCTCTTCGTCTCCCCAGCTCGCTCCCGTACCCTCGCCCTCCACCTCCGGCCGCCATGGTTCTTATTGGGGATAGCACTTTGACGAGGGAGAGGATGGTGGAGCTGGAAAGGGATGGCTTTGTGAAGCCGGGCTCGTGGAGGCTCCCAGGCGCGGAGCAGGAGCCAAGGCCGGAGCCCGACGAATTGGTGTGCTTCGAGAGCTCAGCCATCTGTGGGTTTTGCGTGCCGGAATCTCAGTTCGTCACCGACTTCTTTGCCTTCACGGAGCTGAGGCCGGAGAACCTGTCTCCGCAATCCTACGTCCTTCTGTCAATCTTCGCGTTCCTATGCGAGGCGCACTGACCGCACATCGAGCCCGGGGAAGCCAATCGTACCCAGAGTATGAGGTGAGGACGAAAGTCGACGGTTGGGCCCGGCGGTGGTTCTATCTGAAGCGCGGGGGCTTGACCCTGGGATACTCTTCGGCCGCACCGGATCCCCTGATCTTTCAGCGCAGCGAGCCCCAACCAGAGGATCAAGTCACGGAGGACGAGATCAAGGGGCTCGTCGGGAAGGGTCTGACGGGCTACGAGGTCGTTGTCGGGTTTGTACGGCACCGGATCAGCCCGCTGGGGCGTCGCGAGCGGTGCGCCAGCGACATGGGCGGTTGGGAGGATCCCGACCGTGATTTTCACGAAGGTAGGCGTGAGCTGCTTCCCTTACACTCGACTTCGAGTTGAGGTAAGTTGTGACCGTTGGGAATGCCGTGCAGGTCTCCCGAACCGTGAGGTCGCGTGGATTGCAGGGATGCTGCTACCTGTGGATAAATCTCCTCGCCTCATCCGATTTGTGGAGGACCGGCTGTCTGAGGTTAGTGCCTGCAAGGTGTTCAATCTGATCTCCCGTCATGCGCGCGCCCACGAGATCTTGACGGATCGTGCCGTCCGCTTATGCAGCGGACGTGGAAAACAGCTGAAAAAACCATCTAGGCCCCAGGCTCAAAGGAGGGACGCTCGCCGGCTGGCAAGTTGGTGGCTTCCGGCGGGGCGCCGTTCCTGCCAGGCGAAGGAAAACCCGCGCCGCCGACGGCCGCGGCGGGCTCAGCACACACGAGTGCAAAGGCGCACACGGGCAAACGCGCGGCGCCCGCAAAGGTGAGCTTCCGTTTTCTGTCTTAGGTTGGGCGTCAGGTTCCAGCGATCTTTAAGCTCCGTCTTGCCGTTCAGGGCGCGGCGCCTACGAAGAAAAGGAGAACGCACCAGCCAGCTCCGGATAGCAACGGTCCCACGGCGTGGACCTACGAGGAAAGTTCCTGCAGGGCGCAAGGGAGCGGCTTTGATCACCTCGAGCCGCGTCAGCGGGCTGGAGACAGAGCTCTTCCTCCGTCCTACGCCAGGGGTGTACGAAGACACCGAGTTCGCACCGGCGCGTAAGTTTTCTGCGCTACATGCTATCACTCTGTCTCCTGTGCCTGACCGTCGTGCTCTTTGTTGCAGTGCGTAGCGCCAAGGTGGTCACCGAGGTATTGCCTCCTTCCGCTGAGCGCCAAGGTGGTCACCGAGGTGTTGCCTCCTTCCGCTGAGGCCGTGGCGGCTGAAGACGAGCCGGTCGAACCTGTGGAAGGGGCGCCCCTACTACAGCAGCTGGAGGCAGCCGAGCTAACGAAGGATAAAACGGCCGGGCCCAGAGGAACCGCGCTCCAGATAGCGCAGCTGGAGGCCGCTGGGCTGGCGGAGTCGAAGGGTAAGAGCCAGCCGACCCGCGGAGGACCAAGTTACTGCCTACCGGCGGCAGTGTTGGACACCTCCGCGGAGATTGCGGAGACGGTGCAAGTCGTCATCAGCGATGATCCTGTGTGGATTACGCCCTTGCGCGTGGAAGGGCGCAAGGCGCATGGATGGTGGCCAATCGACCGCAGCGGAGTTGCCGACCATTTCAAGACCCCAGTGGGAAAAGCGCTTTCGACACCTGACCGGCGGATGCTGTTGGTCAACTGGATCTGGCCGGTCCGAGTGCTCACGCCGGACGGATGGACAAGGGTAGTAATGCTCAGCGTGGCCCCGCTAGCGTCTGCGGGCTGGATTTCCGTCACCCCAGAATGGGTGGAGAAACAGGATGCCGCCCGGTCGGCGGAGGCCGGTCAAATGGAACTGCCGCGTCCGGCACCTCGCCCCATCCATGGGCTGGAGGATCCACACGAGCTCGTGATAGCCAAGTGGCCGCCGGTCGGCGGAGGCCGGCCGAACGGGACTGCCGCGTCCGGCACCTCGCCCCATCCCTGGGCTGGAGGATCCACACGAGCTCGTGATAGCCAAGTGGACGGTGGATGAGCTGAAGGACGAGTTGAGAAGGACCCGGGCTCAGCGCGACGAGGCTGTATTGGCCGCGAGACGGGCTACTGCTGTGAAGGCTGATCTGACAGCCAAGCTGAAGGACGCCGAGATGAGGGCGGCCGCGGCCGGGGCGACAGCCTTGCTTCCAGTCGCGCCGTCGGCGTTGCCGTGCCCCGCGCCGCTGGAGGAAGGTAGCGAGGAACCGGTTGACTGCCTGCCCTTGTCGCTGCAGGAGACCCGTGCTCACGGGCTTGGCGGGAGCACGCGCAGCATTATCGCGGCGAGGACATGGAACATGCTCACTCAAACCAAAAAGGTGATACCCTCGACCCTGCTTTCTACGTTTAAGTACTGAATTTCTTGCGTCTTGACTTAATTTTTTTCCTGTTCCAGCTTTACACGCTTATCGCTGGCTTGTCCTCGCTGACGGAAGCGATGGGCGGGCAGGCAGATGACAATGCGGCGAGGATTGAGCATCTCTCCGCCGAGCTAGCGCAAGCCCGGGCCCAGGCAAAGCGCGCGGACGGGCTCACCGCCGAGGTCGACGCCCGTGCTACGGCGCGTATCACCGAGCTAACATCCGCGCTAAAGACAGCGCAGGAGAGGGAAGAGGAGGTCATGACGAGGCTCGCTCGAGCTCGGGAGGTGGAGGAAGCCGTAAAGATTCAAGCCCAGGCAGCTTGCGAAGAGGCAGACAGGGTTTCCTGTTCCAGCTTTACACGCTTATCGCTGGCTCGTCCTCGCTGATGGAAGCGATGGGCGGGCAGGCAGATGATGATGCGGCGAGGATCGAGCGTCTCTTCGCCGAGCTATTGCAAGCCCGGGCTCAGGCAAAGTGTGCGGACGAGCTCACCGCCGAGGTCGACGCCCGTGCTACGGCGCGTATCGCTGAGCTGACATCTGCGCTAAAGACGGCGCAGGAGAAGGAACGGGAGGTCATGACAAGGCTCGCCCGAGCTCGGGAGGTGGAGGAAGCCGTGAAGACTCAAGCCCAGGCGGATCGCGAAAAGGCAGACAGGGCTCGGGTCCTTTTCGACGAGGAACGCAAGCGTCGAAAGGCAGCCGTCACCGAGCTAGCGGCCACCAAGCCTGATCATGACTCCATTGTTCGCGGGCTCGAGGAAACTTGTGCTAAGCTCAGGGCGGAGAGTGCTACACTGCGCGAAGCTGGGACGAAGTCTGCGGCAGAGTCAGAAGCCTTGAAGAAATAGAGGGAGGAGCTCACTGAAACCCGGGTCAAGCTGCGCCAGGAACAGAATGATATGGCCGCGCGAGCCATAGAGTTACTTCAGGCGCAAACGCGGATCCGAGACTTAGAGATCGAGCTAGAGAGGCTCAAGCTGCAGCACGGACCGTAGTTTGACCCGGTCCACAGTCCCGGGCTCTGCGCCGCATATTTTTGTGTATTTTCTTTCGAACGTCCGTTTGATCAGATAAACATTGTGTAATGCGTGGCGGCCGAAAGGCTTAGCCGTTTTTCCCTTAGTTTATCGTGTCGAATCATACGCACTGTGGGCTCTGCTGCGCAGCACAGTGTTCTGCTGACGGAAAGTATGGGTTGGCTTGGCACAGATACGGAGGCGAAACCGCCTGCGCCGGTTCACGCATCCGACCTAACCACGTGGCGGGCCGTGAGAGCATCGCCGAGCCCTGCCTGCACGGGTAGGCCACGCCTATACGGTAGGCTCTGACCCGTAATGATTTGTCCCCTGCCACTGACGGCGGGGCCGAGGCACGTGTCGTGTGGCGATAGGCACAGTTGGTATTCTGCGAGACGGCGCATGCGCTCGCGTCTCCTCAACTCGGGTAGTGGGTTTTAATTGCTTGCCCCTTCGCGCGTGACGACACTTTGGGTAACTCGCAGTGTGGCAGGACATTGGGCAGCCGCCCGGCCTATAAAGCAAAAACGCAGCGCGCCGCGTGACCCTTACGCCTCGCCTGCGCTTGCCTTAGAACAGCGAACAGAGATCACCAGTTCCGAGCGGAGGCAGAGCAAAGAGGGCAAGAAAGGGAAAGAATAGCTCGAAACCATGTCTTCCAACTACAACTCCGGTTATGCGGCGGCGTTTATTGAGGCCTTCTTTGCGGAGCCTAACCCACCGCTCCCTCTGTCGCCGCCGGTCCAGCCCGCGGGGGAGGGGGGGAGGAGGAGGTCGTAGGCCCTGCCACCGTGGCTCCCGCCGCTGCGGCCCCCGCCTTCGCGGGCCAAGCTGCCGCACTGGCGGCGTGTGCCCAACTTCGGGCTGACGAGGAGATGGCCAAGGCGTTGGCGGTCGCCCAGGCGGCGGAGGAGGATGAGGAAGACGCGGTGACGGCGCAGATTGCCGCCGATGCCGTGTACGCCGCCGTGTTGGCGGCGGAGGAGGATGCGGCGCTGGTTGCCGCGGCCGGAGGAAGGGCTGCGCCGCTGGCAGCGGCGGAGGAAGAGGCTCCCCCGGAGCCCGTGGTGGAGCAAGGGATCGGGGCGATCGCAGAGGCCATCATCGTGGCGTCGTCTCCGCTGCTCATGGACTCCGTTAACTACCAGCGGCGGAGGAGGCGGCGCTTAGACGCGCTCGGGCCGTCGGTGCCCGCGCCGGGAGGGGCTGAGGCAACAGCGGAGTCGTCTGGCGTAGATCGGTGGATGTGCATGGGCGACCCCAACCGGGGTCACCGGAGGCGCCATCCGAGCGCGCCCAGGCCGACCGTGCCCGCTCCAGGTCCACTGTCATCATCGTCGTCATCCGCGGCTCCACCCGCGCGTCGTCCGCGTCGCTAGTAGAGGTGGCGAAGGAGTAGTAGGTTCTTGGGCGCCGCGGCAGCTGTAGTAGCGCGGCGCCTCTTTTGCGGTGGTTCAGGATGGCGATGCCTCCTTTTGGTTGTAGAATCCCTTTGCTCCTGTAAAAATCCTTTTTATGTGGAATGCAGTTTCTTTCATGAGTCCGTCACTTTTGTCCTGTCCAATCTTTTCTCTTGTGTGAATTTGCGAGTCTGTAATGCAAAAAACAGAGGAACTAGGTGAACAGTAACGAAGTTCTGAGGAGAACTTAGGAAATTTGAGCAAACGGATTGCTTTTAGGAAGATTGTTGTTGGTGCGCCTGATCATCCAGCCCCCGGGCCGCGGCCAAGTCTAAGTGTAAGCTTGGAGTTGGGCGCGGTCTAGAGACTAGAGTGACTTAGAAAAAATCGTGCGAATTTCCAGCCCCCGAGCTTTGGTGGGCCGCGTGACGATGCGGGCCCAGTGAAGTTGAGGGCTTAGGAAAAGAAAAGCTGGACGCAAGGAAGCCTTCAGCCCCTGAGCGCTGCGGCCCAAGTTAGCCATCCAAACAAACCTGACGTGGCCTTACTGTACCTTTGGGCCACGGGAATTCCACATTGCGCGGAGATTCACTAGGGTGCGAGAGATCGGCTTAACCCGTTGTGGAAATTCTCCGGAATGCTTTATCCTTAGGCTTCGGGCTTTTGGCCACAGGCCTGTTTGAAATGGTCAAGACTTGGTTATCCTTAGCCCTCGGGCTTTTGGCCACGGGTCTGTTTTGAAATGGTCAAAACTTGGACCAACGTGACTCATGCCTGGGGGGAGGTTTTTTTTTTTGACTTGATTCGAAAAGAAAAGTAGACTTACGACCTGATCAAGCGTAGAAACGTCGTAGAAGAGAGATGTTCCATGAGCTAGGGAGCTCGTTCCCGTCCTTGTCGGCGAGGCGTACTGAGCCCGTGCGTGCCGCGCTGACTACTTTGTACGGTCCCTCCCACTTTGGGCTGAGCTTGTTGGAGCTGAAACCATGTCTTCCAACTACAACTCCGGCTATGCGCGTGCATTCGTAGAAGACCCGTTTACGGGGCCGAAACCACCGCTCTCTCCGTCGCCGCCGAGCCAGCTCCTAACCCGCCGCTCCCTCCGTCACCGCCAATCCAGCCCGCGGGGGAGGAGGAGGAGGTCGTAGGCCCCGCCGCCGTGGCTCCCGCCGTTGGGGCCCCCACCTTCGTGGGCCAAGCTGCCGCAATGCGGCGTATGCCCAACTCCGTGCTGATGCGGAGATGGCCAAGCCGTTGGCGGTCGCCCAGGCGGCGGAGGAGGATGAGGAAAACGCGGTGGCGGTGCAGATTGCCGCCGATGCCACCTATGCCGCCGTGCTGGCGGCGGAGGAGGATGCCGCGCTGTTAGCTGCGGCCGGAGGGGTGGCTGCGCTGCTGGCCGCGGCGGAGGAAGAGGCTCCACCGGAGCCCGTGGTGGAGCAAGAGGACGTTCCGCCGTAGGTCGTGGCAGAGCAGGAGATCGGGGCGATCGCGGCGGCTATCATAGCGGCAGCGCCTCTGCTGCCCGCGTGTTCCGCCAGCCACCGGCGGCGGAGGAGGCAGCGCTTAGACGCGCCGTGGCCATCAATGCCCGCGTCGGGAGGGGCTGAGGCGACGGCGGAGTCGTCTGGCGCAGACCAGTGGATGTGCATGGGCGACCCCAACCGGGGTCGCCGGAGGCGCCATCCGAGCGCGCCCAGGCCGACCGCGCCCGCGCCAGGCCCACTGTCATCATCATCATCGTCCGCAGCTCTACCTGCGCGTCTCCAGCATCGCTAGTAGGGGCGGCGAAGGAGTTGTAGGGTTTTGGGCGCCGCCGACGCTGTAGTAGCGCGGCGCCTTCTTTGGCGGTAGCCCAGGGGGGCGAGAGTCTTCTTTTGGTTGTGAAATCCCTTTGCTCCTGTAAGATCCTTTATGCGAAATGCAGTTCGTTTTAAGCGATCTGCCCTGGTCGATCTTGTTTGTTCTTCCTTCCCATGCGAACTTGCGGATCTGAAATGCAAAAACGGAGGAACTAGATGAACGGTAACGAAGTTCTAAGGAGAACTTAAGAAACCGAGCAACGGACTGCTTTAGAAAGGTTGTTTTTGGTGCGCCTAATCATCCAGCCCCCGGGCCGCGGCGAAGTCCAAGTGCAAACTTGGAGTTGGGCGCGGTCTAGAGACTAGAATGACTTAGAAAAAATTCGCGCGAACTCCCAGCCCCCGAGCTTTGTTTTGACCGCGCAGCGATGCGGGCTTGGCAAAGTGAAGGACTTAGGAAAAAAAAATTTGGGCGCAAGAAGGCCTTCAGCCCCCGAGCGCTGCAGCCCAAGTTAGCCATCCAAACAAACCTGTCGTGGGCTTACCGTACTTTTGGGCCGCGGGAATTCCACATTACGCGAAGATTCACTAGGGTGCGAAAGATCGGCTTATCCCGTCGTGGAAATGCTCCGGAATGCTTTATCCTTAGCTTGCGGGTTTTGGCCACGGGTTGTTTGAAATGGTCAAGACTTAAACTAGCGTGACTCGTGATTGGGGTGAGCCTTTTTTTTTAATTGAATTGAATTGAAATGGAAGGTAATGAAGGAAACTTACGACCTGGTTAAGCGTAGAAGCGTCGTAGCAGGGAGATGTTCCATGAGCCAGGGAGCTCGTTCCAGTCCTTATCAGCGAGGCGTATTGAGCCCGTGCGTGCTGCGCTGACTACTTTGTACGGTCCCTCCCACTTGGGGCTAAGCTTGTTGGAGCCCGCAAGGTTCTGAATGCGTCGTAGAACCAGGTCTCCCACTTGCAGGGTCATTGTATGTATGTTTCGTGCCGCGTAACGACGCAGGGACTGCTGGTAGGCCGTAGCCCGGAGTAGGGATTGCTAGCGGCGAGCCTCAAGTAGATCGAGGTCGAGCTGCCGCTCCTCGTCATTGACCACGAAGCTGGCGAAGTCAACGCGATCGGATCCTAGTCTCATTTCTGTTGGGAGGACTGCCTCCGAGCCATAGACGAGTCGGAAAGGAGTTTCTCCTGTAGCCCGGCTGGCTGCTGTTCGGACTGCCCAGAGGACTGACGGTAGCTCGTCAACCCAACCTTGCTTTTTTGCCTTGAGAGCGTCGTAGACCCTCTTCTTGATGCCTTGGACTAGCTGTCCATTAGCTCGTTCGGCTGCTCCGTTACTCTGTGGATGGGCCACAGAGGCAAGGGCGAGCTTCATTTCGATTTCCTCGCAGTAATCGTTGAATTCCCGGGTCGTGAATTGGGTGCCATTGTCAGCGATGATTCTGCTAGGCACGTCAAATCTTGCAACGATGCTCCGGAAAAAACGTACTGCGGCGATTAAAGTGATGTTGGAGACCGGCTCGGCCTCGATCCACTTGGTGAAGGTGTCAATGGCTACGAACAAGTATGTTTTGCCACCAAGACCTTTGGGGAACGGCCTAAAAAGGTCCATGCCCCAAACCGCGAACGGCCACGCTAGCGGAATTGTTTGCAGCTCGTACGCGGGCTGGTGTGTCATCCGCGCATGATACTGGCAAGCTTCGCAGCGCTTAACTAAGGCCTCTGCGTCGCTCATCGCAGTGGGCCAGTAGTAGCCCATACGGAATGCTTTGCCGACGAGGGTTCTGTGTGAGGCGTGCGCGCCGCAGATGCCCTCGTGGATGTCGGCTAGAAGGTACTTACCTTCTTCTTGGGTAACGCACTTACAAAGCACGCCATTAGCACCCCTTCGGTACAGCGAGCCCCCGTGCAGATGGTAAGCTCGGGCTCGCCTTTTTAGCTGGGAACGCTCAGCGGCGTCCTCGGGCAATGTCCCCTGCTCCAAGAACTGGGTCTGGAATCTGGACATGGTGGGCCCCCTCAAGCGAGCGCAAGGCGGGTTCACCCATCTCTTCGTCGCCATCGACAAGTTTACCAAGTGGATTGAAGCCAAACCGGTTGCTGTTATCACGGCGGCCAAGGCACGCGAGTTCTTCCGGGACATCGTTGTGCGTTTTGGCGTACCCAATCGCATCATCACCGACAATGGCGTTCAATTCAAGAGCAGCGAGTTTCAAGAATGGGGCGAGGAGCTGGGCATCAAGATCTGCTATGCATCGGTGGCCCACCCAAGGAGCAACGGACAGGTTGAGCGCGCCAATGGATTGGTACTACAAGGGCTAAAAGATAGGATTTTCAATCGCCTGAAACCGTACGCCACACGCTGGGTTAAGGAGTTGCCCTCTGTGCTCTGGGGGCTCAGGACAACCCCAAGCCGAGCCACTTGTTTGACGAGAAAAAAAAATTCGATGACGTCAATCGGCCCGTCACCCTTGAATTATTTATTAATAATTTTTGCGGCTCAATCCAGCTTGGAATCAACTTGACCCAATTTTGACCCGAAATCAGGAAACCCTAATTGCCAGTTATAACCCTAATTGCCAGCTATAAAAGGGGATCAACCCTAATCACCAAAGGGAGGGATCAATCGGCAATCAACGGGAGCATCAAGTGGCGGCTGGTAAGAAAAGAAGAAAAACAAAAAAAAGGTAAAGGGGAGGGGCGGCGCCGCCACCTCCCCATCTCTCTGTCTCTCTCTCTTCTCTGATTGCACAGGCGACAAGGGGGGAGGCCGGCGGCGCCTTCCCCATCTCCGGCCGGCGCGCCGCCCCGTCCCTTCTCCACGCACGGCGGCGGTGACCCCATCCTTGGCGCCGCCCCCTTCCTCTCCTTCCCTCGTCCGCGCCGCCCTACCTCCAGATCGGCGCCCGGCGCCGCCTTCGTCCTCGCCGCTCCAGATCCACGGCGACGCCTCCGACTTCGTCCTCCTCCACGCACGGCTCAGCGGCGGCGGCGGCTCGGTGGCGCCGCGCCCTCCTCACGCGGCGGTGGCCGACGGCGGCGCCCCCTCCTTCCTCGTCCACGCGGCCGGTGGCGTCCCCTGCTCGCCCAGCGGCGCCCCGCTCCACGCGGCCGGCGGCGCCCAGGCCCTCTCCACCGCGCCGCCAGGGAAGACGGCGCCTTGTTCCTACGCGCGCCCGGCGACGGCCGGCCTTGCCCCTGCTCACCACGCACAGGCGGCGGCCTGGCGGCTCGGCGACCTCCCTCTTCCTCCACCTCGGTGTGCACGGCGGCCCGGCGCACCCCTTTCGCCGGGCGGTCCCCGACGCCTCGCCGGGCGGTCCCCGACGCCGCCCCCGCCTCCTCCTCCACGACCGGCCCGGCGCGGTGGCTCAATACTTCCGCGGCGCGGCGGCGTGCGTCAACACGGCGGCGTTCCATCCATGGGCGGCGGCGCCCGTCCCCTCTGTTCCAGATCTGGCAGCATGGCGGCACCCGGGTCCGGCTTGACGCAGGCGGCGGTGGCCCCTCTTTGTCTCCTACGGCTTAGCACTTCCATGGCCGGCCCGACGCGACGGCTTTGACCATCTCCACGCTCTCGGCAGTACGACTGCATCACGGCGCCCCCGGTCCAACTTTCCACCTCGGCGGTGTCTCCGGCAGCCCATCCCAGGCTTTGCGTCTTCCCCGACTCAGTACGGTGACGGTCTCCACGGCCGGCCCGGCGCGGCGGCTTTGACGGCACAGTGGCCCGGCGTGGCCACTCATTTACATGACGATCGGCACGACGCTTCCTTTTCCAAAGTATTGCGAGGCGGCAATGAGCTTCCCCATTAGATCCACGTGTCTTCTCTTTGGACGGGACACGGTGGTGACCTTCCCCCTGGCGTCCCTTCTTCTCAATCATGACAAGCGATGGCGCGAGCATCACCTCCTTCAGCTCTCCACCATGCACGGCGTCAGCGTGTCTCTCCGCCTCTTCTGCGGCCTGTCACGGCGGCGGCGGCTCCTTGGCTCCACATCACGGTGAGGCCGATGGCGGCCCCTTGGCTCCAAATCACGGTGAGGCCGGTGGCGGCCTTCTTTGCATCAATGCGATGGCGTCCCAGTCAAGTGGCCGGGGATGGCAAATGGTGATTAGGACGACTCACCGTCAAGACGCTACCAATGGAATACTCCATCCTGACATACATGACGGCCGGTGCCCTAAGCGACACTGCGCACCGTTATCATCTTCAAGTGAAGGAACCCAAGCGACACCACCTAAACGATGTGTCGGCCTTGGCGGGATCACATTCTGCTAAGGGAAATCCTTCCCGAGTCGTCCGCGGTCGGTAACGGGAGCCGTCCGACGACCTTCTCCAGCAACCCTGTCAATAACGGTGGGATCGATCATCACGTCGATTATGACGGAACACCGTTCTGTTCCGATGAACCCGGCTCCGAAGGCGAACAAGACCCTGAACGCCAACGGTATCGTGGAGACCCCAATTTCACGATACAGACATACCTCCTACCGACGGACTTTCCGATAGGAGGGAAAAAGCTCTAAGAAATATCAAGACGATGATGAACATTCCATCAACGGTATCGTGGAGATCCCAATTCCACGGTGCTGGCTAACTCTTCGACGATGAATATTCCGTTAAGGAGATCTTCAACAACAACTTCCTTTGATGATGAATATTCCATCAAAAATACTGCGGAGATCTCAATTCCGCGGTACTGCCCAATTCTACTGATGACGAATATCCCATCAACGATATCGTGGATATCCTAATTTCCCGATACTATCACCAACTCCTCCGATGATGAACATTCCATCAACGGTATCGTGAAGATCCCAGTTCCACGGTTTCGGCCAACTCTCCTGACGACGAACATCCCGTTAAGGAGATCTTCAACAACACCTTCCTTCGATGATGAACATTCCATCAAGTGTATCGCGGAGATCCCAATTCCGCGGTGCGGCCCAAACTCTACTGATGACGAACATCCCATCAACGGCATCATGGAGACGACGACTCCAACGATCATTGAAGCCGTTCGGTGATCTTCTCCAACGACTCCGTCAGCATCGATGGAACCTGCCGTCACATCAACCTAAATGGAACACCGTTCCGACAAGTTTGTCCCGATGGTGAACAAAGCCTCGAGGATTCATGGTGACGTGGAGATCCCAATTCCACGGCACCATCTGATTCTTATGATGACGAACATTCTATCAAGGATATCGTGGAGAGCCCAGTTCCACGATATCACCAATACTCTTCTGATGACGAACATTCCATCAACGGTATCGTGGAGATCCTACTTCCACGGTGCCAACCAACTCGCCTGATGAAGAATATCCCATCAAGGGTACTGTGGAGATCCCAATTCCGCAGTACCGACCGAAGACTCCTGACGAGAATATACCGTTAAGGAGAATCTCAATCCCACTACATCAACTCCGGTGATCAAGACTCATCAACGACAAGTCCAAAAGCCAACAAGCGGGAACATCCCGGATGACGCAGCGAAGTCGTCAACTTCAACTCCAAGCCGAGTGCTAATCGTGCATTCCCCAAGTTCAACTACTCCAACATGAAGCTTGACGAGGACAAGTTCAAGCTACACGGGCGGGCATAGCCAAATGTCAAAGGCTGTGCTAGGCATTACATGGGCCCTGGTTACCCCATGTATTCTGCCGTCGCCATCTCAACTCCATCAAACATGCACGGTGAACCACGAAGCGATGAGAAGAAGAAGATAGCCCCAGCAGCTTAATCGGAGGTGTTCCGCGAACTGGCTTGCGGATGTAATTAACCGGGTGTCCTTCCGAGGTCCCGGGATCCAGAACCTGACGATCACCTGAACAAAAAGTCTAGCCTACCAGGCTACAGATGTCTAGCCAACCTGGCTACGAAGCACAATACCAACAAGGAGTTGTACTTCATTTTGGCGATGAAATATAAACGACCTTGTCCCCTTTTCTTTTGTGTATTTTTGATAAATACACTGGCACGCCCGCAAACGCGTCCTCGCTGGCGGAATTTGTGTGTGTCACAGAAGGCGACGGCTTGCGGCGGTTAGGCTCACCGGTGACGAAGGGTTGGTGTAACTGCTCCGGAGGGCTACGGTGGGGTAAGGGGAGGGTGGTGGTGGTGCGAATTGGGGTCGGGGAGGGCTGAGGAGGCACTGCGCCGTTGAGGCAGCGGCGCTGGGGGGCGGCTCCGGCAAGGGCGGCGGCTGGCGGTGGCTCGGATGGGGGCGGCGCGGGATGGGGAGGAAAGAGAGAGAGGGAGCGAATGGAGAGAGAGAGAGAGAGAGAGAGAGAGAGAGGAGAGATAAAAGAAAAGGAAAAAGAAAAAGGAAAAAATAAAAAGAAATACGTGGCCGCCAAATCAGCAAAATCACCTTTACGTGGCCGCCAAATCAGCAAAACCACCCTTACGTGACGCCACATCAGCAAAACCACCAAGTAAAACCAGATTGTGATGTGTTTTGAGCCGGTTTTGAAAGTTCCGGGGGGGGAGTAGACCAAATCATAGTTTAGGGTGTTGGACCTTAGTAATAGTTTTTGTACCTAAAATGGACTTTTTCCTAACTTAAAATATAAAAAGAAATGAGCATTTGTATTTAGCAAATATACAAAGTAATAAAGGATAGAAAATAAATAAATAAAATAAATAATTGATTATAGCAATTTTGATACTAAAATTGCTCTTTATTTTGATACTAAAACTGTACAACTTTAAAGTGACTTATAGTAATAAGAATTCAAGCATATAAGAATTTGCTCATCGATTTCTGTTTGTTTCAAAAAGAAAAGTCCCATTTACGTCAAGGCCTGTGTCACAACGTGATAGAAAGTACAATTTTCAAGAACCTAAATTCTAAAAGAGTATTGCCAGCAAGACCACGATCATGACACCTATTCCAAGTTCAATCACACAAAGATGCAGGTTTTAAAAATCAATATAAAAAAAACATGTAAGTCTAAATATCTAACACGAGAGACTTTGGCGGCACACCACCAATGTTGAATAATTAGGTTGGAAGGATACAGATATATGCACAACCAATATATTTTTTACAAATTTGCTTCCATCCTGGTCGTTGTGTGGGTTCTGTGCAAGTGATAGGTGCTGAGCGCGATCATCAACTTTGCCATTTTATTAAGTTTTTGTTTAAACATAAAAAAATTGTTTGAAACGTTTTCCCTAAAAAAATCCAATATTTCTGAATTTATGAAATTTGATCTTAGCGTCGGGGTTTGGAAAATTATTCAAAACGATGAAGTTCTCTTCAATTTAGGAGCCAATTTGAGTGAGGAATTACCGAGGTACGCCTAAGAATCAGAGAAGGCCAACAACGACAACTTCAATACACAATTCCAATGAGCTAAGCTGAAAAATCTTGAGTTCGAAAGGCAAAACAGGTTCACAGAAGATCATAGAAGGATGTGTTTGGATGGCACAACCAAAGGCGCTATGGCTCGAAGAGGGGAACAAAGTCAACAAGAGGAGGCCAGGCAGTGATTTTATATTGGAGAGGGAGATTGAAATCAGTAGGGATTCGACCTCTTCCATACAAGGATTGATTTTAGAGCATAGGGACGAATTTAAGGGGGTTTCTAAAGAGGTAAGATAGGAGCAAGCTTCCTCTTTCTTGCTCTGTGTGTGGTGAGAGAGAGAGAGTGTCGGTGTCTGGAAATCAGGCTCCTGAAGAGCGACGAGACCACGGACCGGCAGACGAATTTGTAGTTGGTATGAGGCCCAACGACCACCCTTCTCAGCAGCTCGGGACGGCGGCCAAGCCTACGGGGGCTAAAGCCGTGCTGTCTTCCCGGACAAGGGCCTGGTGCGACTTGGTGATCCGGGTACAAACCCTTCGTACAGGGAGAAGAGGAGAGGAAACAATACAAACCGTAAAGACACAGGCGGTTTACCCTGGTTCGAGCCCCCACTGCCGGGTAATAGCTCTACTCCAGTCTTGTTGACTATATGGTGGAAATCAGTACAGAGGTGCCGAGACCGGGCCTAGAGGCACCGATCCCGAGCTTATAGTGGTGGTGACTAAGGGCTAGAATTACTTGCTAAGGAAGCTTCGGATGCAGGTGTTGCTTGAGCTTGAGTCAGATGGAATCGGATCGAGAGGTCCCTTCGAATGTTCAGGAATCCTCCTTTTATAGGCGCGGCGGGTCGCCCGAAGCCGATGCGGCGGGCCCCGCGCCGGTCTTTGCTTTAGTGGCGGAGCTCTTGTCTCGTTCCGGGGCTCTGTCTGGTTCGGAGCCTGCAGGGAGAAGCTGGTCAGGTTAGTACTGGGCACGTGTTTGTCTCGAAGTGTCTTTTCAGGGAAGAGACCTCTTTAGGGAGAAAGCACTTTCCCTTTATCCTCGATATAGCGTTGACTGGATCGAGCCAGCCCTGTGCCACCCGTTGGGGGCATCGTGTAGCGTAACAACCATCCGCTGCCTGCCAAAGAAGGCAAACGACCAGATGAGCTGTCCGCATGCTCTTTCCCGGGCTGCGGGTTTCTGGGGAGACACAGTTCGTTCCGGTTAAGGCCGGAGAAAGTATGGTGGGCCATGACAATTGTCGCTACCTGCCCACGGGTGAGCGGATCACACGAGGTTCCTTCTTTCGGGCTAAGGGATAGCCCGGGAGGTATATGGTGCCGCACGGTTTGACTTGGTCAAGCCCGGGGCAGCAGCAAGTGCGTTAGACGGCTCCTTTAGTACGGCCAGGAATAGCCTTCTTGGTCCTTTGTTCGTGTGGTGGGCTGATACAGAATCGGCCCAAGGCCCGCTTCAAGATGGACCGTTTATCAATCACCAACAGAGAGAGAGAGAGAGAGAGAGAGAGAGAGAGAGAGAGAGATCAGGGGAGATCGACAAGAGAAGGGGGTTGGCAAGGAGAGCGGAAAAGGAAAGGGCAAGGGTGGGAAGTGGTGTCCAGCAAAAGAAAGAAGGAAGAGAAGGATAGAAATAATCTCAAGGGCAAAATAGACACTTCAAAGTAATTTTGGAAGGCTGAACAATAATTTTGTTTTTTAATAATCGGTGAAATATTATTTTAGCATGCAAAAATAGATTTTGACAATTATTAACTTGTTGGCTTCGACACAGTTGAGGAGAAGCATAAACACACAACCAAAATAGTAAACTTGTACCTTTTTTTATGCTAAAATTGCAATTTTACATAGTCAAATTTTAGCCTTACAAGAGTTTCAATTTGGGGGACTGAAAATTTTGGAAAGTTTAAGTGTGTTGCCCATCCTTCCCATCAGCTTAGTAATTTGGGTGAATTGGTTAGTGCATGTAATTTTAATATGGCATCAGAGCGCAAGGTTAGAAGTTTTAATCCTAGCCAATGCAATTATATAAGTCGCACACTCCTATTCCATGTATAAGGCTTGATGGAGCCCTCCACGTGAGGGGAGTATTGGATTAAGTGAATCATCCATCCTTCCCCAACAGTTTAAGCTTTCAATCCAACTAGTCGACGCATGCAATTTAATATGGTATCAAAGCTCGGCGCTTTCAACTTAATATGGTACGAGAGTCTGAGGTCGTGGGCTCAAATCGTAGCAAGCTCCTCCACAGGAGAGGGAGTGTAGGAAATATCAGTGTGTTGTTCACTCTTTTATATCAGCTTAGTCTTTTATGCATGTAACTTAACATGGTATCGCAGCCGAGGTTTGAACCCTGCTCGCCTTCCATTTATGATCGAGTATATGTTTCCTGATCCAACTTTGCATGCAGACATGGGCCACAAAGCCATGGCCTGGTAGCAAGCATATGGGCCTCTGTAGCTTGGGCCATTGATGCCCCTTGGGCTGAATACAAGTCCATTCCTCCAAATAATTAGTAGGCTGCAATTACGAGGCTGATTTTTAAATAATTGTTGTCTTCGGCGTCAAGCACTCCCATAAAACAAGCCGTATGACACCGGGTTGGATTAGATTCCAATATAATTGTGTTATTTTGCTCTCGATATGTACGATCCATAAGTTCCGGTATTTTCTATTTATTTATTTACTTTATTCTTTTAGTGCATGCAATTTTGTAATGTTTTCCATTATCGCAATATATACTGAATGATCATCCTTATTTGAGGACGTAGAATTTCAATGAACTTTTGATTGGCCCAGAATATTGGGTGTGCAAGCGCCATATAGATCTTCTGGATATTGGTGATCAAGTAGAAGGTGCGAAAATATAATGCAACGAAGTGTGAAAGTAACATATAGAGCGCAGTTATTTGTACATTGTCAAATACGATATATTAAGAAGAAATAACGTTTTTTTTTTGTAGAGAAGCTAGCACGCGGGCCTTGTAATACAATATGGGCTTGAAACCACGTTACAAAATAAGAGAAAAAACATATGTAGCCCTAAACAAAGCGATCGTAAATTCTAATAAAGCTGTCCTGGCTGTTCCATGGTCACACACAAATTAAGGGGAAAATTGGCTCCTTGCCACCCAATACAGCTGCTTGGTGGAGAGTGACATCCAATTCGTAGTCCTTTAGGCCCATAACACCTAGGCCACGAATTCCTTTACCTTATGACATTTAAGCCCATTTATCCGGTGAACGTGAGCAAACCGGGTGAACCGGCTCGAGCAGAGCGCCGGGCGGGAGGCTGTTCACTTGGGCGGGAGCGCTAGGCGATGTAAGCAGCGGTGATCTTGCTGCCGTCCCTTGCCGATGGCGACCCAGGACAAGGGCATCCTCGCCGCCCGATGTTGATCCCCACGTTGCTGTCGTCCCTGTCGATCCCCACGGCGACCTTGACATCGCAGTTGTCCTTACTGATCCCCACCTAACCAGCAGCATGAGACCCCACGAGGAGACGCCTCCAAGGTTATTGCCAATCTTCCCGCTTTAAATAGCCGCACGAAACCTCTTTTTTCTTTTCTACACGCAACGACAGATATTTAAAATGGGTTGTTTAGGGTTTTAGATCAATTGTGGAGTTTGTTTCATCTAATTTGGACACTGTATTAAATTTATAGAAAATCACAAAGTCTAAAATCAAATGAAAAGAACAAGACACTGTGCTGCTTCGCCTGCTTACAAAATCTGACATGCAACATCAACAAATTGAGAGCATCAACATCAATTCACAACCAAATCTAACATCAATTTATCTTTGGCCCTTGCATTATTCAGAGAGTTGAGATCGCCCTTGTTCTTTTGAAAGTTGACCCCGACATGGCTCCCCCATACGTGGTCGGTGGCCACGAGCTCGCGCGCCACTGCCCACCGCGGCTCATGGGGCTGGAGGAAGGAGGCGGTGGTGGAGGCCAGGCCGCCGGAGACATGCCGCTGCGAGGCCCACATAGGGCGGCAAGGAAGGTGGAAGGGGAAAGGATCGAATTATGAATTATGGGCAAAATATCACCGGTGGGAGAAAATTATGGATTGAGTGTCATCTGGTATTAAGCTTCCCAATTTAATATCGTTTCGTATCAGGTGAACGAATTGAGTGTCATACATCGTATTTTCCCGCTCGGGGAGCTGTCAGCCCCCAATTTTATGCTAACCAGAGAGCCGTTGTTCACATGCACTAGACCCTAGATCAGTACTCTAGTGCGTCTGTGGATCAATCCATTTAGCTGTCTGTGGATAACTGAAATACACGTCACCTAATCGTACGTCACCCTTTCAAAATGACACAAGTTGTATGGAACACGGACCATGATTCATTGTGTTCCAATACGAGTTGTGGTAAGCGTTTCTGAATTGTTCAATGGACAACCCCGTAAGGGCGTCCTAGTGGACAACCTACAAACAACCGATTAAGTATATTTCATAGTAGTACCGATGGATTCATGACGAGGTTTTCGGCCGCATTATCCTAATAGGTTCTCCTATGCAAACATAAGTGCTAGGGAGCTAGAATCAGCTCCTTGGCCATCGTTGC
The DNA here is from genome assembly GCA_005191435.1 of Raddia distichophylla. Taxonomy (NCBI): domain Eukaryota; kingdom Viridiplantae; phylum Streptophyta; class Magnoliopsida; order Poales; family Poaceae; genus Raddia; species Raddia distichophylla. Next base: position 387,171 of record SPJY01036415.1, on the reverse strand, counting down.
ACTAGAGGAGCCCTTGGGGTTATAATGCCGAAATCGCATCTCAAACCCACTAGTACCACAACAAGATGTACTCAACCGGTCATTCGTGAGTGGGTTCAGAAGCCTTTCTAAGCCTAGTTTGAAACCCTAACATGCAACGACATGTATCTTGTTGAATGTTGAGAGATTAAAGAAGAGAGAATATGGATGTACGATGGATAGCAATCGAATGAAGAACACTTAGATGAATGGTATGAGAAAATTGATGAATTCGTGGCCCGTGCTTTCCAAGACGCGTCAGACTCTAACACCAAGGTGTATTGTCCTTGTGCTGAGTGCAGAAACTGTCGAAAGAGGTCAAGGGGCTAGATGGAGCTTGATCTATGTAAACATGGGTTCAAGATCTCTTACCATCGCTGGGTCTATCATAGGGAGAGCAGCAACATCAAAATTATGCTTTCTGCATTTTTTTAAAGCTATTTTTTTCTAGAACTAAGTTCTCTCGACAACCTAGGGTTTATCGTCGAGAGAGGTCCATCCCTGCACAGTGCACACCGTGGAATGGTGAGGGCTGGATCCTCTCTCTTGACGACAACCGTTAGGCTGCTGAGAGAGATGAGCTAGCCCGCAAGATTGCGAGCGGGTCCCACTAGGTTTTCTCTTGACCCGTTAAAGTGAACTGTTGAGGCATGTGACTGCTCTCTCTTGACGGTTCCATGTAGCCATCGAGAGAGATGTCGCCTAGCCCCTGACGATGGCAGTGCTACCTTTATCGACCGCCTTATCGTTGATAGAAGCTTTCTCGATGGCCAAACCATCGAGACTACGTTCCTCTCTCGACGGAGCGGTCTCGACGGCATTATCTCGATGGCTGACTGTCAAGACTAACTTCTCCCTATGATTTTTATTTTTATCTCGATGGTTCGGACAATTGAATTTACTGTCAATTCCATAGTGAGTAGTTCTTGCCTCCAAAAGGGGGGACCACCAACCAGCATCATAGACTTCGGCTATGTTGAGTTCGGCTGTGACAAACTGAAAAAATGACAGTCTCTGATAAGAAAACCATGGTGGTTACATTCTCTCATGGACTCTGCAACTAAACTGCAAATCTGTGCGTCTCCTGCATAGTTTGTGAAATCAGGTTAACAACCTGCAGTGTGTACAAACATGCCACATTCACAAAAGCAGTATTCACAAAAGGCTTCACAGTTTAAGGGGAGATATATTTTGTAAATTATATGACATACATTTGTTGATCAGAAATGACCAAAAATGCAATAGGTAGTTATCTTTTGTTTCCCATAATTAATTTCAATGCCATACGTTGTGTTCTTGTAACTTGCAGGTTACTATTAACTTCTAGAATAATGTAGACATTGTGCATGCTTGATCCATCATCTCTGTAACTTCCAGAATGCTGAAGAAATGCAATTAGATTCGTAATTTAGATTAAGTACTTTTACCAATATACTCGCCCTAAAAAGCATCTTAAATGTACTGTATTCGCACCATAATACTGCGTCACTTCTAAAATAAGTAGCAAGCGTTTCAGAAGAATTACTGTATTTACTTTTTTTTTGAACTTTTCTGTAGGAGCTCTGCTATTACTTGAAGTAGTAGAACAAAGCATGTTTACAAAACTGAGGCAAAACTGAAAAGAACCAACACTGAATGCCAGGAAGGAAGAGTGTGGACCAGAAAACAGTTCTTCAGTGAAGTTCAGGTAAGTTGCTGCACATACAAGACTAAACATCCAGATCACTCTAGGGGGAGCGACAACACCTGCTTATGTTCTATCTAGATCATGCAGCTTACTTATTTGGGCATGTTGTACTTTAGAAAACTTCTAATTGACCTGAGATATACAGTATGAATAGGAAAATCTCTGAAACTTAGAATATATTGCAAATCAAAAAAAGAAATACACGTGGAAATGAAATCCTAGCAATGCGATCCTGCCTACATCACTGCCACCTGCAAAGTGATCACTTGTCGAAGATCAACTGCCGCCAGCGGATGGAACAGTCACTAGAAGATCAACCCTTGAGATTCGTATTTGGTTTGTCGCTGATGGAACAGTCACTAGAAGACGGAGATCACAAGCAAAGCTAATTATTGTCAGCACAATTATAAGTTCCTTTACTCTACTGTAGTGTTAGCTCAGCTGTTACAACTTACAAATTAGACACAGATACATGCTTTCAGGCTGGCCAGCGGCTCCTAGTTTAGCCTCATCAGTCAAGAACAAGGGCATCAGAATGAAATTAGAATTTACAGCGGCAGAGACGTTCCTCTGGATCACTAGATGCCAAGAGGGAAATCAATCCCAACCCATCAGCATGTTGGTGACCCCATCGACAATGATGTTTCGCAGCGATGCAGAGAGCTCCTGATCCTCACCAAAGTGCACCCTGTAAACTTCCCACTCCCTATCATCCACCACATGCCTCCCAATCTCAGCCTACAAACATCACACACGGTCAACACATGGCTGCCAAGAGAAGACACGCACCAAGAATTACTAGCCCATGGATGCATACCAAGAAGATCCGCTTACGAAGATTCTTAAGAGCAAGGGTGATATCGTAGAACACCAGCGGTCTACCCTTGCCAGAGATCTCAACTGGGTTTGCTACCAACAGTTCTGTGTCAGGGCCCCGGTTCACCAATGCCACACGCAGTGGACAGAAGAGTTCCATCCTTAAGCGCGAGCACAGTGCTCTTTGTTTGTGCTGATCAAGGATCTTCTCCCCATCTGATTGCACCGCAAACAAATCTACCTCACAACTGCCATTGTGGCTGGCAAAGAATCGGCCGTAGGAAATCTAACAGCAACAGAATTTCCCTTCTTCAAATCCCAAATTAGATACAAATACATGTCAACTGAGATTTAAGCTTCTATTGTTATTACCTGAATGTCGCAGTCCTTCAATGTCCTCATGATGTCATATACGAGGCCCTTATGGTCACCACACTTGATCTGGATAAGTGTGTGTACTAGGCTGAGAGAATTATCCATAGTGACTGATAAGCTATTATTAGACCTGGACTGCTCCTCTATAAGATCAATGTTAAACATTTGTTCCATCATGGATTGTCGCAACGAAGCGGAAGCTTGGAGGCAGGAAGACATCTCTTCAGTGGCAGAATCTATTTCACAAATCGTTACGGCGTCACCTAAGACACTCTGAAGTTTGTCATATGTTTCTTCTCTTCTGCTCTTTGTGTGTAGAAGTTCCCTGAAATCACTTCACATCTCAGATCATAACATGGACGAGGGGTTTGTTCATTTACATTAAGGAAAGGTCACATGTAACTTGTAATTTCAAATGATAACCTTATTATACATAAACGGCACATTGACAATTCTACTTCTAGTATAAGGCTAAAAGCTATGAAGTAAGAAAACTTGACTTCCACTCAGCCAAGTTCTTTCATGCCATACAAGAGATTTTCATCACATTATCGCAAGGATAATTCTTATAGCCTAACAGATTACTGCATCCCTCATAAAATAAGTGTTTAATCAGAACCATTAAAGTTCAGTAGAGCAGCAAAATAAGAGAGAGAGAGAGAGAGAGAGAGAGAGAGAGAGAGAAGCAATTCTAAAAGGGTAGGACATATTCTGAAAATTCATAAAACAAAGGGAAGATATCCTATGTGCCATTACATTTGGACTAAAATTATCTTATATGCCATTGCTTGAGTCTATGATAGGTGGGTCCTGGCCCCACGTGTCATAGATACAACGATGGCATATAGGACAATTAGAAACTTCTACAATGGCATTAAAAAATTGCTCCTAAAACAAAAGGTGGCACGATATTTGTCTCAGGGGATCAAAACAAAAGAAGGTTGGATGAAAGCATCAGGCAGCGACAAGGATGTGTCGAGAGATAAGAAATGAACCTAGCATCTGTAATGAAGAAAAGGTCCAGCACTCTCCCATCAGGAGTGGTAGAGACCTTCACCCTCCGAATCGTGAGTTCCAACTCACATAACACACGTGTGACATCTGCAAAACACATAATTCCCCACAAGAAAGCCCGAGTTACACCTTTTATATAAATATCTTCATTAAAACCCCTATTCCTTTCAGCAATATCAGCCTTTAATTTGTTAATTTTTGAAGAAAAAAAGGTGGTTACTCGCTGGAGACAAAGCAACAGTAGTGCAATGCAAAATGAAATTGAAGAAAAGGAATTTCAATGAATGTATTGAGCAATCAATCATTTCTTCCCAAATCAAGAAATAAATGCTGAAATTTCACCACAATGAGAGTTTGGCAATTTTCACGAGAATTTTGAAAACTAAATTTCTGTTCAGCCACCATAATCCAGAGGGTCGATCGGTTGTCTGGTAAGATGGCTTCTTGGGTAATATGGAATTAAAGAAACTTTTTCATAGAAGGGCAACGCCATTGCCATGAAATCTTATATGCTGATGCGGGATACTGAATTAACTAGGTGGTCCTGAGCAAATCTAAGACAAGAGGTGAAACTGAGGATGTCAGTACCATGCAAGAGGCCCATCCGGTCGTAGCAGCAGAACTTGAGCAAGAACACCTGAGGAGGCGCCGTTGGCATGGCATCCTCCTGGAAGCCAGCAACTGCGAGGTAGGAGGTGTCCGTGGCGGGGCAGAACTCAAGTAATCTCTTCTTGAGAAGGTCCCATCTCATGCTTCGCCCCCTCCTGACCACCACCCACAGCAAGATGTAGCACCACTTCCCATCCGTGTTCAAGTCTACGAGACAAGAACGAAGATTCCAGGGAAACTTGAGCGGAAAAACTCTTCCTTTTACACCGGAATAGCGATATCTAGCGTGGAGGATGGTTTTGCCTCCACAGAAGCAGGATGATGCCCAGATTATAAGACTTCACTGACCTCCCTTGACGATGTTGAGGCCGAAGAGGAGGACGACCCGGCAGAGGTCGCAGCCGAGGCCCGTCTTGTCGGCGCAGCTAATCGTGACGACGGTGGGCTCGCCGGCGACATCGGCGTGCCGGATTTGCACCACCTCGTCGCTCTCGCTGGGTATCCCCATCTCCCTTGGCTTCACCCCAGGTCTCCCTCCCTGTCTATAGGTGTTGGTGGGCATGCATCAGGAGGAAGAAGAAATCTTTGATTTGCAGCTCCCTCTCTAGCTAGAGGAGGAGGACTGGAGGAGGACAGGTTAAGGATGTAGGTAGTAGGGTATCCAACAGCAACAGGGTGGGATTGTGCAGCTGCTGCGGCTGCGGGGACAGGGATTGGCGGCGGAGGCGGAGGCGGAGGCGGAATCGGGATCTTGGTCTCCGGAAGGAAAGGAGATAAGACGAGGAATCTTGGCGAATGGATTCGCTCTCTATTCGCATAATCACACGCACAGCAAGAACAGAACACCGCGCCGGGTTGGTTGCTACTAGTACTTGCTTGGAGCCTTGGACGGTTTGTTTGGTCTGCTCCCTCGTCGCCTTTCCGCCCGCCCTGCTCCTGGAAAATAATCATCAACTAGGGAGGTTTGCGCGACCGCGGCGGGCCGTAGGCAAAGAAGGTCAGATTAATTATTATGCTGTGTATGTATTATGATTAAGGCTTATGTGATATATAAACAGACAGGTAAATCAGGTTTTGTGATATACGCTTGCAAACAGATAGTTAGGCTGTGCTTTTGAAACCATCATGATTTAAACAAAACCATATAGAATTACACAGCTACATGACAACACAGTTACGTATTCGTAAAGTTTTGAAATATTGGCTTATGCATGATACCACAATGACATGTTCAAAAGTCTCAATATTGATCATCCAATATATTCTTCCACTTTACCGAAAACAATACACAATACTCTCATATAAGCTACTACATTCGGGTAATAAGAAATATAATTACGTGCTTTTACAACAACCAGTCTGAGCAACTTATAGAAATTAAGTAACCATTTAACCCTGAAAACCAATCTTTTTAACATATGAGTACAATGAAGCAAGAAACAAATATGAACTGTAATCGGAGCAATCTTGATGAGACTATCACAAGGACGGACATGGACACGACGCCTCTCGCTCCTTCCACTACAACGCATTATAAAAAAATAATTAAAAAATAGTTTTAAAATCTTTAAGAGGACTACTAAGCACCTGAGAAAAATCATTACAAATTATTACACCAAATAGGCTATATAAAAAAGATAAATTTTAGTGAAACGCTACGCTACGTTACACTAAGCCAAAATGTACAAGGCCTAAATTGTACAAACCCAAGAACGACCTTAAAGCAAAGCTAATAGAAGCTCTATATGATGTTGTAAATTTGTAGCACGTATAGAGTGTCTGGTAGGTGAGGGAATTTTTTTAGAGTGTAGTGTAAAGTCTGAAAGGATGTTTGCAGCAAAGCTGTAAATTTGCAGCATGGGAATTTGCAGCACCTTTTAAAGCTGCTGCTGCTTATGCTCTTAGTACACGCGCGATGTGGCTGGTCTCCCTGCTTGGAGTCACGACGGCCGTCCGATCGCGCAAGCCAGTCAGATCTGACTGTCCGTTCCATTTATACGTATAAAATATTTTTTCACGCCCACCAACCAACACCGCGGGCGGTTCGCTCGGTTGGCTAGCTGCGCTCACTTTCACGCCGTCCGCCGCGGATCGAATTCCGCCCGCGCTAGGTTTTTTCTTTTTTCTCCCTGCGCGCTGCACGCGTTCGCGAGCATGAGCCCGGCTGTGCCGCGCTGCGCGCGAGCGCATGGCAGGCTCGGCGCGCCGCGGGCGCGCCCACACGGCTAGTAAATCAAATCAGTAAAAATCATCGGAAGCTTGTGGTATGCTGACCTTAAAGGTGATGAAAATTGAATAACTAGCATTGAAATTTAGAAAAATCATGCATACAATTTGGTAATGTCTCGTTAGTGCCGAAACTCGAGGAATATTTGATAAACTTGACGGTGTATTGATAGAATATAGGCAAAACCTCATGAAACATGACAAAAGAACCGTTAAACCATAGATCTTACACCGATGAAATTAAGAAAGTCATACTGTCTTCGTCTTTCAAATAAAAAAAGGCATTAGCTTAAAAAATCAATGTTTTTTATACATTTTTTATATTTACTACTTAAAACTCTAATATTCACTCTTTAATACCGTCTATGTTGAACAAAATTATACACCAAATACCATCATCACCACCTCACTCATTCAATGTACTCAAGCTTCAAGCCGATCATCGGTCACCACTTTGTTCTAATTTATATTTTGCATTAACCTTATGTGATAATAACATTAAACTATAGCATCACCATCTAAATATAATTTATATTATATTATTTAAAACACTTTATGATGCACAGAATATTGAACACATGGATCAAATTTGTGGCGGACCTCTAGAATTCACATTTGGCTCAAGGGAGAAATACTCGTATGTTGCATTTTTATTAAATATTAACATACGAGATACTCAAAGGCAAGACGAGCATGTTGTCTCTCAACTCGAGCAACCATAGTACATATGAGCATTGTCCATTTGAACGAAAGTTAGTCCGGGTGCCTAGATATATGCTTCGTAATGGCTCTCAACATCATCTATCATCACACACACATCGTCGTATTGATCGATAGCGCAACACAGATCATTACGGGCATAGTAAGGAATGTTGTCCTTACAACATGTTTGACATAATCAGTGTATTATGATAGTGGAACAACAGGTTTTGTCCAACAAAATAGCAGGAGAAAATCATAGTAATAAACAAAATAGTTAGCATGGTATGCCCTATCAACGTAAGGGCAAGCTGTTGGAAGCTAGAACTCTACATCTTGCCTGTTAGCATCACCACACCCTGCTTGGTAGTAGTACTCAAGCGTGTGATCGTCTTCACCTGAAATTGCAGCAAATCCATTAAGGACGGAAGGTACTATCGTAGGGAGGTAATTTATATCCTCAACTATGCATGACATATTATTAAAAGGAAGGCTATAAAGTTTTTTTCAACATAAATGACATTTGCAAGACTTAGACATAAGTAGATTGTAAATGGCATTTAAATCATTTTGAAAATCTAATGACCAATAATATAAGGTCATCATCGTAAACACCATCAATATCAACTCATGGTGCCGCCCTTGGCCTCCATCCGACCATAACCAAAACATAACCAGGCTTTATCCGCCCTTGGTCTCTATCCAACCATACACCACAATATCCTATCCACCTTTGGCCTCTATCTGACCATACACCAAAATATCCCCGAGCTCTATCCGCCCTTGGCCTCTATTTGATAATACACCATGAGCAACCCTGTGCTCAGACAATATACCACCACCCACCATATCCAACCAGTACCCCAAATGCTAACAGATGTAGCTTAACCAATTCAAGATTCGTCCTTAACCGTAGGCGTAGTTGTTCAAACAGTTTAACACTCTGTAGAGGTGTAAGACTTTACCCACATGACATAGCAGGCCATGCTGAGGTTTCCTAGATGTACATGCCAGTCCTTTGGATCACTTGGTAATTATCATTCAACGTCCCACGTGCTATGTTGTGGTTCGTAGGAGTTAAACCACGTGCTATGCAGCTTGAGTTTGACTTGAAGGCTGTACTTGGACGCATGGAGCATTTCTGCATTGGAGCTTGGAGACTTGGAGGTTTGGAGCAATGAAGCCATAGAAGAAGAAGATGGATGGATGATTGAATGGATGATGGATAATTAAGCTTTTGGGGTCTAGGGAGGCTACTTCCATTAACCGATACTTGTTTGAGTCTATGGAGCCTTGCATCATTGCATATTTGTTTAATTCTATCTATGTTTTGTGATCAACTAATCAATGATCATTAATGGCTGCATGAGTGCATGGACCGGGATGAGTTCAGGTAATCAGGTTGTGTGGTAATGCCTTGCTTGGTTGCATCTTGGTGTAGAATTTGAGCAGTGTTATTGTGTATTTGTGTTAATCATTTAATGCCAGCCGGTCAACGTTTCAATGAACTCTAGAAGGTCAGACACCGCCCCATTGTGTTAAGCTCGGTGAGCAGCCAAGCTGGCGCGCGAGCTCACTACGAGCCGAGCCAAGCCAAGCCAGCGTTCCAGCTCACGTGAGTCACCGAGCCGAGCCTGGCTTGGCTCACTCCAAACCGAGCACGAACAAAGTGAGACGAGCCTAACTCGGTTAGGATCGTTTCCACCCCTAGTTTGGTTGCCTGCATGCTGGCCGAAGCTAGGCCCTAGACATGCGAAAAACAATGTGGCGGTCTGGCCAAGGAAACTGCGTTTTCTTCCAAGCCAGGGCTCTTGCAGGCGCGACGAGAGCGACTTGGGGCACATGCGAGTGGAGCAAGTGCTGAAGCACCGTGCGTGTGGCCAAGGCCAACGACGGCAACAAGGTCAGGGGATCCCAAATCCGGCAACAACGATGGTAGAGAAGGTCGGATATCTGACGGCAGCGATGGTAGTGAAGGATGGATTTGGCGACCGTGAATCCGTGATGGAGGGGTGGCTTAGATCTGGCAATGGCGATGGTAGGAGAGCTTAGATCCAGTGACGACGTGCTTGTTGGAGGCCAGATCTGACGATGGTGAGGTCGAGGGAGGGTCGACTCCATGATGGTGAGGTCAGTGGAGCTTGGATACGGCCATGGAGCGCTCATTGGTGGGCAATTTAGGTGGCAGCAAGCTTGTTGGAGACGAAGGAGGTGGTGGAGGCGATGTCAGTGATGAGCGATGTGGGAGAAGGTGACATGGCAACCAAAAGCAAGCAAAATCGAGCTAGGCTTAGGGGTGCGAGATAACCAAACAAACATGGTTGTACGCCCACGACCTGGCTGATGCGAGCTTGGATGGCTAAGCCTGGCCAGGTCAGGCTCGCACCACAACCAATCAAACCCATACTAAACCATTTGTAAAAAGTTAACATAGATGGTTCACATATAAGCTGTTTGTCGAAAAATTAATATCACAAGCGGTTTTATACGAACTACCTCTAAAAAATAGATTATCACATACATTTTATATATTGAACCATTTGTAAAAATCATCACAGTATGTTTTACAAAGACCGCCTCTAAAAGTTAGTTTCCCGCGTGCGCCATTGACATTTTTCCGTAACACGTGTCAAGTCCAATCAAAATTTTGAAGCACGGGCTACCACAGTCTCCACCTCTCTCATTAGATATTTGGAACAAATTCTCTCCCCCTCAATCTCTCCAACGCATCTGGCCGGCCTCCAACTCCCTCTCTCTGTACCTCCCCTCCTTTGTCTACCACTGTGGTCACCCCTGGACTACCCAACAGTACCGCCCACGGCCTCTCCAACGGCTCTGCCGCGACCTCCTCAACTTGTCCTCTTCCATGGTGGGGGTACAACTGAGTTGGTGTGGCACAAATGTCATCCATGGCATGGATAGCCACATTGGATGATGCCCATTCATTCAGTTGGAGGCGGTTGTGGCCCTTGGAATTAAATCTGCAAGAACAAGCAGTTGAGGTTTTCTCAAAAAACAAAAACTATGCAAGAGTATTCTTATTTATTAGTATTATTTTTTGGATTTCTTTTGTTTTTACACGGTCTTGAATTTAAGCGGGTTAAAAATCACGATTGCACGTCTCTCATCGATTTACTGCTTTTCCACGAGATTTGAAACGCTGCATACGATGATGCCGACAACGTGGTGAGGTGAAAGAAAAGTTCCAGTTCGCTGTCGGCGAGGATCTTAATTGGACGAATACTCCTATGCGATTTGCGATATGCTGTCGGCGAAGAAGTCTACAGGCCGGCTGCTTGTATGGAAACCAGAAATTTTCTTTCTTTTTTATTTTGACTTTTAAAAACTCACGATTGAGATTATACGACAGTGTTGTGTTAGGTTTTGTGTCGAATATGTGTGCAGGTAGGTTGCATGGATTCTGTGTTGTAATAGGTAGGGTTGGTTTAAAGTTGGAATCGGACTCTAACCAGGACTCCACTATATAAAAAGGGCATCACTGGTGTAACCAAGACAAGACTTTATAATAGTAACATAGGTCTGAGGAGGTCAGTGTGGCCCCGCACGAAAGCTAAACTGCGTTAACAAAACATCGTGTCTATTGGTGTCGTTCGTAATCTTGCATCGGCGTAAATCCTAACATGTTGTGTTTTTCTATATAATAAAATAAAAGAAATTTAAAAGGAGTTTATATCAAAATATGAGGTTCGGAAAGGAGTCCATATAAAATATGAGATCTAGTCCCACAAACGCGTAGAATTATTATTACGACTTTGCTAATGAGCAGGTGATTGCTTTTAAGTTTTTGAGCAATTAAGTGAATTTTCCAATTTATTTACACTATTTTCTCACCAAGTTCGATCGCAGAAATTAGTTATTTCGTATTGGTAAAAATATTTACATATATAGGCTAACAACAATTATTTAAATTTTTATCTAGTGACGGGTTTTTTTAATTGATTTTGCTAAAAATTGGTTTTTGAGCAATCAGCTGGTTTTTCCGGTTTATGTATACTAATTTTCCACTTAGTTCAATAGTGGAAATTTAGTTATTCCATATTGCAAAAAACTTACATAGGTATGTTTACATTAATTTTTCATTTTTTCTATTAATTTACCTTTTAGATAGAAACCTAAGTTTTTTGGTTAGCTAGTTCAGATATTTTGTTTAAGAGTAAATTGCATCGTTAGTTCCCAAACTTGTTCCGCCTGTGCATATAAATCCATAAATATTAAAACTGCTTATTTAGGTATCTGAACTTGCGAAACCGTTACACTTAGGCCTTGTTTGTTTTAGATTAGATTAAATTAAATTAAATAAAAATTTGTCATTTTAGTACAAGCCAAATGGTGTAATATTTTGTATTCATTTTTGTGAGGTTTCAAATAGTTGTTCTTAGAGTTGGTAAAATATTTTTTAGGATTTTGAGAATTTTTTAAATTGTCTTTCGAGGGGATCACATTTTGCTACAGTAAAACTCAACTCAACTTTAATCTAAAACAAACAAGGCCTTAGATACAAAGGGTGGTTTTGCTGGATGGTTTGGTGACATGTACTACCACGTCACCTGCCATGTGGCCCTATTATGCACACGTGCCCTTGCATGGGTCACATACGAGGATTTTCAGAATTTTAAATTTTAAAAATGAATTTATGTATGTTAAAATCAAAATGTGAATTTCATAATGGTAAATTTCAAAAAAATATTTTCAAAATTTTAAAATTTGATAGAACGATTTTTTGAATTTTGAATTTGGAAAAATTATTTTTAAAAAAATTAATTTTGAAAATGATTTCTATGCTTTTAAAAAAATTTCAAAAATCAAATTTAATATGACCATTTTGGTCCTTGAACTTTCAAAACAAGACCTGTTTGGTCCTTTGACCAGTCCAAAGGGCATGACGAGTGGTTTCTGGCCACATCATCGCACATATGGCAGGTGACATGGCAGTCCATGTCACCAAACCGTCTTGCAAAACCACCATTTGGACCTAAGTGCAATGGTTTCAGAAGTTCAGGTACCTAAATAAGCAGTTTTAATACTTACGGATTTATGTGCACATGTGAGACAAGTTTGGGGACTAACGGTATAATTACTCTTTGTTTAACTTCTCCAATTTTTTGACATGCGTATTTTTTTTTGTTTTTTAAGATTATTAGTTGAGTGGATGTCATAAATTTCAAAAGCAACCACCTACCACTATGTCGGACCACAACCACTACCACCACCACTACTACTATTAAAGCATAGTTAAACGAAATCACCACATTAATCCTAATACTATTAAGATACTAGAAAATGATACATTATTTGGATAGAAGCTACATTATTTGGATAGAAAAAAGACCTTCACCATCAATTATTATGGATCCAAATTATAATGGGTTAGATTAAAAGTCACAATAATAAAATAAAATTAATTTACAAGGAGTTCATATCGAATACTCGGTTAAAAATGAAGTGCAAATCAAACACTGTGTTAAAAAATTTAGGACTCTGTTGTCAAGGCTGTTATTTGTCGTGTGGTAAACGGAGAAGAAAGCATTGTGGTCACGCGCGTGGTTGACTTTTCTAATTGTGATGACGTGTGTGATTGAATTCATAGGGTGGTTTTCCCACGGCCCCACAGGTCGGCATCTCTTGGATACTGGCCATCTCAACTTTTTGACTTCATTCCCTCAAAAAAAAAAACTTTTTTACTTCATCAGGAAATGTAATGCGGCCCAGGCCCAGAATCAGCATCTGGATCTACCTATATGCGATCTGGCCCGGCCCAGTACTGGGCTATTTGCTTCGCTTCCTCACGGATGCAGTGGAATCGTGGTGATGAATGGTGATGTGGCATTATTCATCGGCATTTTTCTAAGGTGGCGTGAATTCGGTAGTACTATTTAAAATTTATATATCAGCATTTTTTTTGTTTTTATTTACTACAGTGCTAAGCTTACTGCCTTGTTTGTTTCAGATTAAATTAAATGATATGAAAATTTGTTATTTTTGTATAAGCCAAATGATGTAACGTTTTGTAGTCATTCTTGTGGGGTTTAAATAATACTTCTTAAAGTTTGTAAAATATTTTTTCATAATTTTTTGAACTCGTTAAAACGTATTTTGAGGGGGGTCACAAATTTGCTACCGTAAAACGCAACTCTACATTTATCTAAAACAAACAAAGCCTAAGTTGAATACCATTGAGGTTGCCCTGGCTGCTCCACATATAACTATCTATCAACCATAACCTATGGTCTATAGCCACCCATGTTCTATTGTCTCGGTGATTGTGTTATCTCCCACTTGCGCGGCTAGATATATTTCAAAAATTTTAAACCTATATTTTTAATGTAATTCATATTCCATAAAAAAATTCTTTCTAATACGTAGCCATATAGATATTGGCAATCTCTAAAATAGTAACGGATGTCATTTTCGACCTATTTGCTTGTACTTATTACTTATTTGTTTATCTTTGGTTTTTAAAAGGATTTTTTCTATTTTTGATTCATTATTTTTTCGGTTTGAAGATGTACCACAAAGTGCTATAAAGCAAGTCAAACCAAGTGTGTTGAATTCTCCACTGCTTTGGAAAGCTCTTGCAGTTTAGCGACCAACAAATCAGATAAGTCGAAAAGAACAGCACCTTATAGCCTTTTTCATTTTTGGTAAAATTAGCTGAAAATTATAAATTCAAAACGTTGTAACCCCTCGAGAGAAGCCTTATAGAGTAAAAAAATATTAATTTTTTTTAGAAACTTCAAGAAAAACCACTTAAAACTCCACAATTGTGCATTTATCGTCTTTGTTAGTTCTTGTAGTATTCATTATCACAATTGTGCCTCCAACGTCAAGTTCTTCTTATTCGGCTAGCTTATGTGGTGGCATATTTAATAATATAATATTTTATATAGAGATAACTAGATAGAAAGAGGATAGACAGACATATAGACGTGTTGTTTTTCACTTCTACTTTACTTTTAATTATTATTCATATGACCCTTTTTTTAAAAAAATTTATTTGAAATGTGGTTTTTTCCATTATATTTCATATGCACTTTATCATTACTTTTTATTCTATTTCTGATTTATCAGTTGTTAAAACTCTTGTATATCTCTTCCTTGTGGCTGGTTCAGCAAAGATATCGTAATAACTTCGTATAGCATACATTATACGAAGTTATACGAGTCGATCAGGATGCGGGTGTCGCTCTACCTCTCTACGCACGTCCTTGGATTCGCAAACTCAAGTTTTCAAGCATCGTCCGTACCGGGGGCTAGGGCGTCGCTCTTTTGCTTGTGCACCTGTTCGAGTTCGCAAACTTAGGTTTTCGAGCAGATGCACAACGGGGGCTGGGAGTTAGGCCAAGCGTCCTACCGTTTTTCTTAAAACTTTCTAGCGCTGTTCTGCCTCGCTCTCCGTTCTCTGTTCGTTCTTGTCTTTTGCTGCTCTTTTTTGCAGGGACTCAGCTGCTCGATACATATATGCGGCCTCGAGAGAGGTTCTCCAAGCCTAGAGTTGGTGCCTCTGAAAATCGCGCGCGCACTGGGCGGCGGGCAGGTGACGCCGAGACATTTGTTGAAAAACAGAACGTCGATACTAGATCTGAAACGACACTGCAGGCATGATATTTGGTAACGCAGTTCACCTCTGAGGCTACATTTGCGAGCAATGATTATGGGCGCTCCTCCCCAACAACGCAGCTGACCGCCGTGGGTCGTGGCCACAAGTTGGCCACGACCTCCTGCGATCCTAACCGCTACAAAGTAGTTCCATTGGTTACACCAGGGGTGCCTCTCTTTATATAGTGGAGGCCAGGCAAGAGTCTGACTACAATTCTAAACCAACCCTGCCTATTACAACATGAAGTCCTTGTAACCTACTCGTACACATATTCGACATCAACTTCTAACAAACTCCACCTTGGCGAATATGACGTCCACCACCTTGAAGTCATTGTATGTCTTGTGCGAACCCGTGTACCGGACTCCGGTTGCTTCCTTGGCAGCTCACATCGAGCCGCCTGACAAGTCAGACCCGTCGCCGCTTGGAACTGAATTTGCCAACTGTGGCTCAGTGCCTCCACTTAAAATAGTACTCCCTCTCACATCGTATAGATAAGACGTCGACCTCTCTTCAATCATCACTGTCTCCCCATCCTTCATGATCTAAATAGTCTTCTCATCTTCTCCAGATTGGAACACCATCCCATCTTCATGCAAGATACCAAGCGAAATTAGATTCCTAGTAAGCCCCGGTATGTGCTTCACACCTTGAAGTACATGCTCCACTCCGTCGTGCATCTTGATCTTGATATCACCAATACCGATAACACGGTAACCCATGCCATCACCCACATAGGCGAAACCAAAATCACCAGCCTCATACGAAGAGAACCACTCCACCTTATGTGTCACATGATGAGAGCTTCCAGAATCTAACACCCATGCTTCAATGGACTGAGTATCTAGTACCGAGAGCATCTTCAAATTGCTTTCTGAGTCACTAGCCTTTGCCAAGTTTGCACTTCCTTCTTCCTTTGCCGTACAGTCCTGCTTCACATGTCCCCACTCACCACACTTGAAACACCGCACTGCTCTACCCTTCTGGTGGTTCTATTTCCCTAGAATAAGAATAGATTAATAAAAGGGATTCTATATTAGCTCAGTAGAGGTGGTGATTTGATTGATCTAACAGGAAAAAGAGTCCAATTTGATTTCTTTTTTGCAAGTCTTTTTACCGCCACCTTGATCACCCCTGACTAAAAAAGCATGAGGCTGAGGTTCTTCCTCGCTTTTCTTCTTCCTCATCTCATGAGAAAGTAAAGCCACCGTGATATCCTCAGTTTTGATGCTATTCTTGCCATACGTCAGTGTTGTAACAAAGTGCTCGTAGGACAAAGGTAACGAACACAACAAAATTATGGCCTTGTCTTCGTCATCAATCTTCATGTCTAGTTGGCCTAGATCAGTGACCAATTGATTGAAAACATCAACGTGCTCCTTCAGATCTGCCCCTTCTTGCATCTTAAGCCCATATAATTTATGCTTCAGATACAACTTACTGGTTAGAGTATTGGACATGAATTGACTGGACAGCTTGGTCCAAATCTCCCTTGGTGTTGTCAACTCCATGACATGGTACATGACCTGATCTGAGAGACACAGCCGTATGGTAGCAGCTGCCTGCAACTGCATCTCCTCTCAGTCGTCGTCTCCTACCTTCCCTGGCTTGGTCTCCCTGAGAGCCGTCTCGATTTCCTACTGCACCAGCAGATCCATGACCCTCATCTGCCACAAGCCAAAGTTGCCAGAACCGTCAAACTTCACCAAGCCGAAATTGGTCCCCGTCGGCTTCATTTTGCCGACCTGCGATTCCACCTACGACAGCTGCTTGTTCTTCTCATCACTGTCGCTAGGTTTACCGTTAGCCCCGTTCGTCATCTCGGATAGATCACCAACAGTCTCCTAGAACGCCTCCTTTCGGAATCCGCACGTCTTTCTTTCACAACTGCCTCCTCCGAAAAACCGCGCTAAAAACTCACTGTTGCTTGATGCAAATCTGAGTTCCTCTCTCTGAGAAGCCCTCTTTTTTTTGCCTCTTGGATTTGTTGGGTTTGGCTCCCCTTTTATAGTGTGAGGCAGCCCAAAAAATTCAAGTTCTAATCCTAATAGACTTGTATTTCTCCTCTAATTCGAGCTCCTCTTTTCCTTTTCTTTGTATCTCATCTTCTCCGGCTCGGTCTAGAACTCTACTCGACCCACCAGCTCTATGGCCTGGCGTCGTCCCATGCTGGCTCCTCCTGAGCCAATGCTATCCGTACCCAGCCACGTTCCGGCGTCTGGCTCCATGCTCACGTAAAGCATCTTACCCATGGAAAGGACTTTCAAAACTTGCCTTGCATGCATCATGTCTAGATTTGACAAGTGCACATACATGTACATGCATGCCAACCCCTTGGTCAAATTTGCATGCAGCTAGCTAGCCCGAACGGTCCACCAACTGAGCACATCCATTGACCGCCGAAAAAACCCTGAGAAAAATTTCTCCACCTCCAGATCCAATTTATAAGCCTTCGAGCACGCTTCCCACCGCGCCACGGCACGCTCTCTGCGTACGGCAATGTGCTGCACCATGGACGAACGTCCACGACATGGTAACCGCTAGCAGCGCCGTGATGCCGCCTCTTGTGCAACATCGGTCGCATCGCTCTCCACGACGCTTCCTCCGCTTCGATCTATCCGGCTATCTCACCACATGTGGTGGCCGGTTTGATCGCGAGCGACGAAGCCCCTGTCTTCGATAGCCACGTAGTTGACCCAATCATCACGTCTGGTCGATCCTTGCCAACAGCAACCCATCGAACGGTCCAGGCCACCCGTCCGGAGTGTTTGACTCCACCGATCGATTTGTTGATCGCCGACATGCTCCACCTTGCGTCGAATCTAGCATATTCCTTTGGCACACATGTGTATGCATAATCCTCGTTGTCGGTGTCTGGGAATCGCGCTCCTGAAGAACAGCGAGGCCACGGACCGGCAGACTAGTTTGTAGTTGGTGTGAGGCCCAACGACCACCCTTCCCAGCAACTCGGGGCGACGGCCAAGCCTACGGGGGCTAAGGCCGCGCTGTCTTTCCGGACAAGGGCCTTGATGATCCGGGTACAGATCCTTTGTACGGAGGGAAGAAGAGAGGAAACGATACAAACGAGACCGGGCTGGAAGGCACCGATCCCGAGCTTACAGTAGTGGTGACTAAGGACTAAGACTACTTGTTAAGGAAGCTTCGGATGCGGATGTCGCTTGAGCTTGGGTCAGATGGAATCGGATCGGGTTGGATCGGAGAGGTCCCTTCGAATGTCCAGGAATCCTCCTTTTATAGGCGCGGCGAGGTGCCCGGAGCTGATGCCGTGGGCCCCGCACTGGTCTTTGCTTTAGTGGCGAAGTTCTTGTCTCGTTCCGGGGCTCTGTCTGGTCTTAAGCCTGTAGGGAGAAACTGGTCAGGTCAGTACTGGGCACGTGTTTGTCTCGAAGTGCCTATTCGGGGAAGAAGCCTCTTTAGGGAGAAAGCACTTTCCCTTTATCCTTGATATAGCCTTGACTGGACTGAGCCAGCCTCGCGCCACCCGTTGGGGCGTCACGTAGCGTAACAACCATCTGCTCCCTGCCAAAGAAGGCAAACGACCAAATGAGCCGTCCGTGTGCTCTCCCCCGGGCTGCGGGTTCCTGGGGAGACACAGTTCGTCCCGGTCAAGGCCGGAGAAAGTATGGTGGGGCATGACAGTCGTCGCCACCTGCCCACGGGTGAGCGGATCACCCGGGGGACCTTCTCCCGGGCTAAGGGATAGCCCGGGAGGCACACGGTGCCGCACGGTTTGACTTGGTCAAGCCCGGGGCAGCCGCAGGTGAGTTAGGCGGCTCCTTTAGTACGGCCAGGAATAGCCTTCTTGGTCCTCTGTTTGTGTGGTGGGCTGGTACGGGATCGGCCCAAGGCCTGCTACAAGACGGGCCGTTTATCAATCACCAACACTCGTGCCTCCTCCAAGATCATCCATATCATCGAACTTTTGCTCTGATACCACTTATTGAAAAACAGGACGTCGATACTAGATACGAAACAACACCGGAGGCACGATATTTAGTAACGCAGTTCACCTCTCAGGCTACATCTACGGGGCAATTATTATTGGCGCTCCTCCCCAACAATGCAACCGACCGCGTGGGTCGCGGCCACAAGCCGGCCACGACCTTCTGCGAGCCTAACCGCTACAAAGCCGTTTCATTGGTTACACCAGGGGTGCTTCCCTTTATGTAGTGGAAGCCAGGCAAGAGTCCGACTACAACTCTAAACCAACCCTGCCTATTACGACACGAAGTCCTTGTAAGCTACTCGTACACATATTTGACGTCAACTTCAAATTGTTATAACCCTAGGTGATTTATGGGCCGGAAGCCCATCCCAAACCCTAGGGGTATTATGGGCAAAATCAAATGTAGGCTAGGCTATATATATGAAACCCCTTGTACACAAGAGAGATCTATCAATAAAGATTATTGTGCCTAGCTTTCGTCTCTCTAGATATGTGTCTCTTCTCTATTGTGATTGTGTTTGCGTGTGCGCGACGACTGTTTTACAACAAGTTATCAGCACGAATCGCTCTCAGGTTTGTGATCTTCGGTATGTCGCTACCCGCAACATATCTATTATTTTCGATCTATTGTTTTCGTCTTCCGATCTACTAGATCGTCATTACCTGTTTAAATCTATTAGTCTCTTGCCATTAGTAGCTTGATTTTGATCGATGACCGCGCGCAGCCGCCCTGAAGGCCGTCGCGCCGTATCCATGCCACCGGCCTCACGCCGCGCCGTGCCTTGCACAAGCGCCGCGCGCCGGCCCTGCGCCCGCGCCCGTGCCATGCGCCGCCGCGGTTGCGGCGGGGTCGCGGCTGCGGCCGCGCCGCACGCCATTGCCTCGGCTGCTGCGCGCTCCGCCTCACGCCGCGCCCCCTTGTCCCGCGCCGGCCTCGGCCTCGCTGGCTCCTTGTCCCAAGCCCTGACGGCACCACGCTGGCCCCACGCCCTGGCTTCGCTGCACGCGCCGCGCCTCGAAGGCGCTACCCGCTCCGTCGCGCCTCCGTGCCGGCCCCACACCGCGCGTCGTGGACCGTGGCCCCGAAGGCGGTCCGTCGTGCCGCCATGTCGTATCGGCCCCGTGCAACCCGCGCCGCAGGCCACCGCCCCGTCGGGGGTCGTGCCCCCCGCACTGCTCCTCGCGATGGCGCCCCGCCTCGCGCCGGTGCCGTGCCGCCCCTGCAGTTGTCGCTGCGCCTGTAGTGCGTAGCTCCCGCTGTAGTTGTGGCTAGAACCACGGTCGCGCCCTGAAGGCGCGGTCACCGTCGTCGCCGACCAACGCCCCACGATAGTTGCGGCCGTACCATGGCTGTGCCTCTGCAGACTCTAAAATTTACCCGAAGCAAATATCTCGTAAACTAGGACTAGTAGTCCTGCAATTTTGTGAATTGTGTATATTATATTTCCTGAAGTGAATATATTGGGCACATAACTAGTAACGGCCTACCGTTTTCCTTGCTCATGTCCTGTAGATGGACCCGGTGATCCATCATGAGATGGTGCTTGGTAAAGTTGATTGATTGCTACCTCGCACTGTGCCCCTGAAGTTCGGCATAGAGTAAGGAGTACAGAAACTGTGTTTGAGTCTCCGAAGGACACAATATTTGCATGAGTGGTTCTCATAGCATATTTCTCCTTATAATCCTTACAATTTCAGGTAACCATAGAAATCCTCTTTCCTTCATATTTGGATTATAATATTTGAACTTTCATAATATGCAAAATTTTAGACCTAGCCCACATTTGGAAGCTGCATATTAATGGGTTTATTTTCTAGCAAAGAATTGTTATTGTTTTTCCGCATTGTTATAATTATAATATGGCTAGTAGACCATAAATAATAAGCAGAAATTCTTAAAAATATTAGAAACTTTGTTGGCACCATTATGTTCTTTATGACTTGTTTTTCCTGGCATTGTATGTTTGGAGTATAATTTATTTACCTGCAGCCCCTAAATTATTAGAAACTCCCGACATTGCTTGAAAATTCATAAAAAAAATTTAATGACTCCCGTATAGTTTGAATTTCGCTCATGCTAAATAGTTTACATCTTTTACTTGATTGTTTCGCATTAGATGCTTATTTTTTCTTATGCCATAATAATGGTCTGAGTTGTTCTATTTCTAACTTCTCTCCTATAGTAGAGTTAATTATATGTATAAATGCTAAGTAAAACATGGTGCCTGAAGCATATGTCTTACATGTCGTAAGCAATCTTGTATGGAATAAAATCAGATTAATGTATTCAAGAACTAGATATATAGTTATACTTGCCTTGGTGAAGAGTGTTCCTACTCAACACCGCCTCAAGTTTATAGATGTCCTGAATACACGAATTGTGGAAATATGTCCTGAAGACATGAATAGTGGGAATATGTCTTGAAGATAAATGTTTTCCCTTATTTGTGCTAGAGAAAATTTTTTGCCCATATGTCCATCCCAAAGAATTAACTTAGGTTAGACCAGCAGTCTACAGTCCTCCTCCGATGTGGTATTACCAACCGGTTGTTCAAGGTGTCTAAGGTGTAACCCGATGTTATAAACTATATATTGGTTTCGCGACAAAAAAATTACACTCATGTTGTAGTACAGTTATAAAGTGATTTAAGCAGATGCCTGTAGCACATGCACGGTTGACAAAACAGCGGGTTAACCGCGGCTAACCGCGCCTCCGTGGGGGCCCGGTTTGGTAAACCGGCAGTTTAGGGTTTAGGGGTTTGGACAAAATTCATTTAAATAAATTATGAATGTAAAATATATAGGAAATTTCTAAAAATACTATTATTCATTCTAAACATTTTGGCTTAAACAAAATTTTAAAAATAAAATTTCTAACATATATTTTAAAGAATTTTACCAATTTTCATCGATTTTCACCTATTTTGACATTTTTTTCTCAGAAACTGCGGCTAACCGCGAAAAACCACCGGTTAACCACCAAAAACCGCGGCTAACCGAGAACAAAACCGGCTAACCGTAATTTTGCATTTAAGGTAAAAACCGTCTGAAAACAGTGGCTAACGGTTAACTGGCTCCGCGCAGTAGACGGTTTGGAGCTTCTCCGTGGTTTTGTAAACCCTGAACACATGCTATCATCCGTAAGTTTTCGGTTGACGTAAAAAGGGAAGAGAATTGGGTTTGTGTTTATAAAGGCAAGTTTGTGCACCAGAAGTGCAGATTAGATTATGCACCAGAAGTGCGAACGAATAGGTTGGTAATTATAAATTGTGTTAAAACTAAATAGCCAATAGACATTAATTTGGGACATATTTGGCTCCGACGAACGTGAGCGATCCGACGTGAGCATGCGGACGCCCTACGCATGTATAGCCTAAGTGCGGCCAGAAGCAATTACATGAAGTAAACATGCAAATTATGACCAGCAGTCATAATAGTTTTGCATTTGCATTATGACTAGAAGTCATATTGGTTTGTCTGAAACAAAATAATCTCAAAAATAAGATAATGACTTATTTGAATAAGTGGCTTTTAGGGATTGCGGTGAGACCGCATCTATAACGTCACCAGCGATTGAAGTTGCTACAACATGTCTGAAGCCATCCGTTTTTGAAATATAATCACACCTCCGTAATGTTATTATCATATGAAGTTGACTATTATTTGGCGTACACGTAGTATTTATTGTGTTCCTGCAGAATAGTAAAGTTTCCATGCAAATTATTAATATTCTCGCATTTATAAACCTGAAGTTTAATTAGATATATGGAATGAGTAATTGGACAATATAAAAGAAGCTAGACTTTGCAACCCACAATTTGTTGGGATGATCAGTGGCCCCGCACGGGTGCGCCCCAGTAGGGCGTGCGGCAAAATAACATGGACATGCTACCTAGCGCGAGCATATGATAGCTCAGAGCAAGCGCATTGCAAAGAGAATATATAAGTCTAAACTCACTGCATATAGTGTTAGCCCCAAATGGTAACGTGTGGAATCAAAATATTTTTCAAATATTATCACCACCAAGTATACACTTTTGAACTCCCACCTGTAGTTGGGAACTGGACCTGTAGTTCCATTAGTTTTGTGCTCATAGAAGGGGAATGTGTATGTATGTTGTAGTAAAAATCGGATCTCGGCATTATGGGAGAGAAATGGTCATATTTCTTGTTAAATGTCTACGAGATCTTGATTGAAATATCTACGCAATAGTTAATACTCCTGTACGCTAGTAGCAAGCAGTGCTCATGTACGCTACAAGCGAGGAGACTGCCAAATATTGAAAGGAGTTGAAAAATCATTTACCCTAGTAAATGAATCAGTAAGAGTGGAATACCCCGAATTGAATAGTATATCCACCTTTGCGAAATTGACTTGTTGGATCATGGTCTAAAGTCTCCGGGGAAGCCTGCGGATCTTAGATCCAATGACACTCGTCAAACAATTGTTCATCACTCCTAAAATTCTTCTAAAGATTATCCTAAAGGTAATAAGTCTCCTGAAGAGGATCATCCTAAAAATGAATACCCAGTAAGTTAATGCGCGCATGTTATAGTGCTGAGATAGCGGGACGACTAAGAATTATCGTTTTGGAAAATAGCAAAATTCTAGTTAATATTAGAAAGTGCTCAGTTATGAGACATGGAGAGAAAATTGTCGACACATATTATTCTTCTTAAGTTGCTATGATAAGGATCCTAAATTAAGTTCATGGCATCATGCCTGTAGCGTCTGTATCAGGTTATATGGCAAGCAACTGATGATGACCCATGTGGTTAATCGAAGTTTGAGAGCCAGTAGCTCTAACTCTAGGTCATTATAAATAATGAGGTGGTGAAAGCCCTGGTTCATGGTCCCTGAAGTGACATGTACTCTCCTATGTGTAATAAATGTTTCGCTAAAAGGCACTCGCAGGCAGTGGATATCAAGATGCGGTAAGTAAATGAGACAGAGGGGCGCAAACTGATCTTTTTACCGAAGTTCGGTGTTCAACACATGAACACCTACGTCTCCGTTGAGGAAACTTCTCACACAGAGAAGTCGGGACTCTCTCGTCCCTAACCCTCAATCCACTCGTGGTAGCTCTTCACCAACACATGGTAGGCGAGCTCCAAACCTTCACAAGGAAGCGAGTTCTCTCACACGCGAGAGCTCTCACACCCCACCGGCACCGACACACGGCACCGACCACCAACACACGGTGGATTTCACCTCAACACATGAGGTACCCCCAACACATGGAGGATTTGGCTCCGACACACGAGCCCCTTGGCACCACCGACACACGGCGGACTTGTGGCTCCAACGGATGGAGAGGATGCACCCCTACACAAGGCGGTGACCACCAACGGATGGTGGGTTTGCGGCACGGTTGATGTAGTCGTTCTCTTGCTGAATCACGGGGCGGTGACGATCTCCTCCAAAGCTAGGATCCCAAGAGCACAAGATCGGAGATCTCACCTCACACTACCTCTCCCTCTCATGAAGACTTGGGCAAAAACATCATGGGACAAGGGAGCTAAACCTTGGAGATGAATGGGAGGAGGTAGGGGGCACCTTCTTCTTCTCCTTCCTCTCTTCTCCCTCACTCTCTCTCACTCAATTTCTCAAGCACATGGAACCCTAGAGCAAGGATCCATGGGAGAGAGCTCTCACACTTGGGAATGGTGGCTAGGGTTGCAAATGAGCCTCTCAATCCTCTCCCACGACCAAGAATCCCTTTTATACTCCCCCACTTCGAAACCCTAAAAAATAGATCTCAAATCCAAATTCACATCCTAGCCCGGACAACCCCCGGACAACTTCCGGACAGTCCGAATGAAGGCAAGCGCTCCCTGTAGAAAATCCAATTCGGGACAGAAGGGACACAACTGGGTCTGGGCAGTCCGGACGTCGAGGCGGGACAGTCCGGCCGAAGGCAGGGGGCTATGGAAATTGAATTTCTAACCTGGGGAAGAAAACACTTGGGCCGGACGGGCCGAAGGCATTACTTGGCAGCTTCCCAGGTCCTCAGGCTGCTGAGAGCTTCCCGAATTTTTATGATTTTTTCTGTTGCTCAAATGAAAAAGCTGTCACCACGAAAACGATGCGCCTCGAAATTCTCTACAACTTTTATGTTTTGATGTTTTTAATCCGAGCATGGGAAGGCTACCAAAAATATAAAATACCGTCGATTTGCCACGGAGGCAGAGCCGGGCCAGTTGGGCCGGACTGTCCGGGCCTATGGGCCGGACTGTCCGGGCCCAGTTGCCCCAGCTCGGCCAGCTGCCCATAAAACCCTTTGTTACTGTAGCATTGCCCGGACAAAGGTATTTTTGAGGATTTAGAAATATTTTGCGCCAATACTTAAGCTCAAACGGGCGGGAAGGTTCGTAGGCTTAGGCGGGAAGTTTCGCGCCCACAAAGGGTTTCGGTTTTTGGATGGCTTAGTGACTACGAAACCTCGGACACGTGGCTACCCCTTGAAATCCTCTGGACCTATCCCCAACTCTCTCGAAGATGAATGAGGATAAGAGACCGGAGATGTGCTCTATGGGACCCTGCAGCCAGAGATTCGACGATCGGTAGGCATGATGACCTAGACTACACACACGCAAGAAATCAAAAGAACTATGAAACAAATGTCCTTAATCTTGATGTGATTCATCTCTACAACCCAATTGCCATGAATTACCAAAATCAAATAAGCCCCTTGGGAGCTTGCTTTTACAACATGCCTGAAGGCATGCATTTTTGGAATATAATCACACCTCCGTAATGTTATTGTCACATAAAGTTGACTATTATTTGGTGTACACATAGTATTTATTGTGTTCCTGCAGAATAGTAAAGTTTCCATGCAAATTATTAATATTGTCGCATTTATATTAAACATGAAGTTTAATTAGATATATGGTATGAGCAATTGGACAATAGTAAAGAAGTTAGACTTTACAACGCACAATTTGTTGGATGATCAGTGGCCCCGCATGAGTGCGCCGCCCCAGTAGGGCGTGCGGCAACATAGCACGGACATGCCACCTAGCGCAAGCATATGATAGCTCAGAGCAAGCGCATGGCAAAGAGAATATATAAGTTCAGTGGCGGAGCTTCAACCATGATTAAGGGGGGGCCATGGACTATAGAGATGGCAAAACTACTTGTTTTTGAGCTTAATAGATAGTATGACCAATTAACTTCTTAACTATGCATATAAGGTTGTAAAAATGAGAGGGGGGGCCATGGCCCACCTTGGCCAACACTAAGCTCCGCCCCTGTATAAGTTTAAGCTCACTGCATATAGTGTTAGCCCCCAAATGGTAATGCGTGTAATCAAGATATTTTTCAAATATTATCACCACCAAGCATACACTTTTGAGCTCCCACCTGTAGTTGTGAGTTCCATTAGTTTTGTGCTCATAAAAGGGATTGTGTAAGTATATTGTAGTAAAAATCGGATCTCGGCATTAACGGGAGAGAAATGCCCATATTTTATGTTAAATGCCTACGAGATCTTGATTAAAAGATTCACGCAATAGTTAATACTCCTGTACGATAGTAGCGAGGAGTGCTCCTATACGCTATAAGCGAGGAGACTGTCAAATATTTAAAGGAGTTGAAAAATCATTTAGCCGTAGTAAATGAATCGCTAAGAGTGGAATACCTTGGGTTGAATAGTATAAACACCTTTGCGAAATTGACTTGTTGGATCATGGTCTAAAGTCTGCTGGGACGCCTGCGGGTCTTAGATTCTATGAAACTCGTCAAACAATTGCTCATCACTCCTGAAATTCTTCTAAAGAGAAATTACCCTGAAGATAATAAGTCTCCTGAAGAGGACCATCCTGAAGATGAATACCCAGCAAGTTAATGTACGCATGTTATAGTGCTGGGATAGCGGGACGATAAAGAATTTTCGTTTTGGGAAATAGCGAAGTTCTGGTTAATATTGAAAAGTGCTAATTTATGAGACATGGAGAAAAAATTATCGACACATACTATTCCTCTTAAGTTGCTATGATAAGGACTTGAACTAAGTCCATGGCATGGTGCCTGTAGCGTTTGTATCGGGTTATATGTAAGCAACTGAGGATGAACCATGAGGTTAATCGAAGTTTGAGAGCCAGTAGCTCTAACTCTGGGTTATTATAAATAATGAGGTGGTGAAAGCCCTGGTTCATGGTCTCTGAAGTGACATGTACTCTTCTATGTCTAATAAATGTTCCGCTAAATAGTAATTCTGGCAGATGATATGAATAAATATACAGTTTATGGATTATGAAAATCCTTGTTGAGATCCCAGTAGGACTCATTATTCCTTGTGATAGAAAATGACAAAATTGCGACACATTAATTAATTTCATACTTGATAATTCTTTCTAGAAGTAAGAGTTCTTTCTTGAAGAAAGATGAGTTTTTTTGTAGAAACGTAAGCACTTTCCTTGAAAGAAAATTAACTATCAGTCAATATTTGATATACACCAATTGTCCCCCATAGTGGACGATGACCCATTGATACCCAATACTAGAAGTTTACCATAAGAGAATTAGTGATGTGCATCTCCTCCAGTAGTTGGGAGAGTGGCGATGTTCTTTATTACCCTGAAGGTATAAGTTTATACTCTGAAGGTACGATGTAAATTGGTGAAAATGTTAAATTGATTGATCCTCTAAATGTCAAAGTAAGACTAGCTATAGTGGTACAACCATATGTGTAAGACCTGTTAAATAGATCAATTTATTGTGTTGCGCCACTTGGGAGTAATTGCAATATTGAGACCCACTAGGTTTGATATGTTATATCTAGAAGATATATGATGTTGCAATCAGCTTTACCCACATGTTAGCGTGATCCCCTAAAGTAGAATATACTTGTTTAAATCTAAGACAATATGAGGTTTTAGGATCAGAAGTTCCTTGCCTCTGTAAGCACTTAATGCAGCAGTAACTAGAAGTTTGGACCGTCACTAAATTGTCTTTAAGAACCTGTTTGATATGTAGGGCCTCGGGTTGTTTGTTAACTGAGGACCATGTTGGGTTATATGGATGCGGGATTTATGTGTAACTCGCATATCGCTAAATCTCACATTGTGTTTTGAGATTAGTGATTTATATGAAGCTTCATGTGTGCGTTTGTCTGTAAAGGATGGTGATCACATCCAGTAGTTATGTGGCATGAATACCATCCATACCCTATGTTTATCCATTAAGATAATGTTGCTTGTATTACAGAAGTGGATAGTGGTACTTGAAGATTAAACTATATTGTTTTTAAATTCTTCACACTTTCCAGAAGCAAAGTTTGATGGATGTCTAGAAGACATCGAACGTTGAAAGGCATCTGAGATATCGTCCGGATGGGAGCATGAGCTAAATGTTGATTCATTTCATATGAAACCCTGAAAGTTTCACTTTGTCTAACCCAGTAGGTTGATATGGCGATCAATTAAAGTATTTTACCACACCATAAAATAGATGCAGAAGATTTATAACGCAGAGGTCCAATAGACCGTATTGATTCTGGAGATCAGACTCTGAAGGTTATATATTGTACTCTTTTTTTTTATATGAGTTTTCCCCATTGGGTTTTCTCATAACAAGGTTTTAAACGAGGCAATATTGCAATACTACATGTGTGTGCAATGTATTTTTTTTCTCCAATCCTTTTTTTCTATTAGGTTTTTTGATAGAGTTTTTGATGAGGCATTGTCATATCGCGGTTTAGTTCAAGAGGGAGTGTTATAACCCTAGGTGATTTATGGGCCGGAAGCCCATCCCAAACCCTAGGAGTATTATAGGCAAAACCAAATGTAAGCTCGGCTATATATATATACGAAACCCATTGTGCACAGGAGATCTATCAATAAAGATTATTGTGTCTGGTTTTCGTCTCTCTAGATCTGTGTCTCTTCTCTATTGTGATTGTGTTTGCTTGTGTGCGACGACTGTTTTACAACACTGACAACATGGAACACTGGAGCCACGCCATGGGCGTGCTCGTCGGCGCCGGTGTCGGCCTCGCGGTGGCGCGGCTGACCGCGCGGCCTCCGGGCGCCGGCGGTGAAGGCGCCGAGTGCGCGGAGGTGGAGGCAGAGCTGCGCCGGCTGGTCATCGAAGGGCGCAAGAGCGGCGTCACCTTCGACAACTTCGGCCGCTACCACCTCAGGTCCGTGAGAGAACGCCACCTTCCAATCCGTTCATCTTCTTCTCTCTGCCATCTTTCGATTAGTAGTAGCGAAATCGAGCGAGAAAGATTCGTGATCGCGTCGATGCGATTGATGATCTAGGTGTTAGAACAAAAAAAAAAGAGAGGATTTTTTACTCCAAAGTTTAGCATTTGGGTGTGTTTGGTACTTTGGTGATCACTGAGCAGCAACAGATAACGAAACATGTGCTTCTTGATTTGGTTGCAGCGAGGAGATGAAACGGGCAGTCACGACAGCAGCTTACCCTTACCTGAGCCAGACGGAGCTGCCCAAGCACATCCGGCTCCTCCCCACTTCCAGCCGCACCATACTGCTCTGCGGAACCTCAGGCTCGCCTTGGATCACTGATAACTACTTCATAATGTGAATTCTTTGGGTGCCAAAGATTATCTTTTGAGTACAGAAATGTGCTGCTTTTGTTTCAGACAAGTATCTGGAATTGCTCGCGAAGGGTCTGGCTCACAAGTTCAGTGCTCACCTGCTGCCACTTGATCTTGTTGAGTTCTTGAACCGGGTTAGTTCATCCGGGCAATTGTCATTTTGTTGTCGCCCTGTTCTGCTGTCATTGTGAACTTTCTTTTTTCGTTGAATGCTGTTGCAGGTCCAACACAAGTACGGCAACCCAGGCAATGCTCTGGTTGGTATTCTAATTTCGCCTCATGCATATAATGGTGGTTTCATTTTGTCTGGTACTGTTGATGAGGGGTTGGGGAAATTTAGGAGTTTCAGTGCTGTTAATCAGATGATTGTGTGTGACTTACGTATGCTTTTTACCAGATTGACGGTCATTGTATCATTGCCTTTCTTTTGCCAGGATTTTAGCCATTTTTACTTGTAAAAACCAAAATTGAATACGAAGCGGGGTATCCTTAAATTAAAGGGGCAATTGCCAAAATGCCACCAAGTTTATCGACAATTATCAAGATGCTTGATTCATGTGTCTATTACATTTGGGCCCTTTTTACGAAATAGGAGCATTTGATGTGTCTATTATTATCTAAAGCTGCAATTCTATGTCTGTTTTGATGATTTGTTCTTGATGCAGGGCCACCGAAGATCAGTAGTATCCAAGACAACCATGGATAGAGCATCTTGCAATAAAGATAAACCAACAGGTATCCCTCTACACAGACGCCACCGCCATCTTCCTTCATCCAGATCAAAATGAAACTTTGTTCCACGTTTGACCTTTTAGCCGCCTTTGGCTCCGTCTCCGGCCTTCTCATCAACCTAGCCAAATGCTCAATCATCCCCGTCCACTGCGACCCCTCCTCCCTAGATCTCATCCTGGGACCTTTCCCTGGGATCCGGGAGAGCTTTCCCTGCAAGTACCTAGGCCTACCGCTGCACTTCAAGAGAATGGGGAAAAGCCACTTCCAACCCCTTATTCAAAAAATCCGCGATAGACTTCCCACCTGGAAGGGTCGTCTTCTCTCCAAATCAAGTCGCCTCACCCTAGTCAAGGCTGTTCTCTTGGCCCTCCCTACCTACTTCGCTACGATTTTTCAACTACCGAAGTGGGTCATTTCAGAGATCGACAAAATCCGCCGCTCCTTTCTCTGGAAGAGAACCGACGGCTCCGCTTCGGAGCATGCTATGGTCAGCTGGTCGATTGTTTGCCGCCCTAAGTCCCTTGGGGGCTTATGCGTCCTAGACCTTGGGCTCTTTAATCGTGCTCTCCGCCTTCGCTGGCCCTGGCTCAAGTACAGCGACCTCCCTAAGCCCTAGTCGGATGCTGATCTTCATCTATCCGCACCCGAGCTAGCGTTGTTCAG
The DNA here is from genome assembly GCA_005191435.1 of Raddia distichophylla. NCBI lineage: Eukaryota > Viridiplantae > Streptophyta > Magnoliopsida > Poales > Poaceae > Raddia > Raddia distichophylla. Next base: position 356,182 of record SPJY01036415.1, on the reverse strand, counting down.
GGCGGCCACATCGCCCTCCATTGGCGACGGCCGCTTCGTCTCCTTCTGGAATGACCGTTGGCTCGGGGGCTGCGCCCCGACCCTCTTAGTGCCAAACCTCTTCAAACAGGCCACGCACCAAAACAGCTCCGTTGCCTGCCTTCTCCCCAACCACCCCTAGTTACGTCACTACGGTACCATCCCCTACGCCATCCTCTTCAAGGAATGTGTTAATCTGTGGAGCAAGGCGCAGCAGATCAACCTCTCAGACTCTCTGGTGCCACTCCTCCTCAGGGACCCACTCCGTAAAATTAGCCTATGCCCTTCAATTCGTGGCAAATGTCTCCCATCCACTATCTCCCGCCATCTGGTCGGCCCAGGCCCCCAAGAAGAGCAAATTCTTCGCCTGGACTTTGAGCTATCGCCGTAGCAACACGGTCGACCTCCTCGCCAAGAAAGGGTGGCCTCACCCCCCGACCTGCTGCCTTTGCAACGGGCCTCTCGAAACAATCGACCATCTGTACAGATCCTACATTTTCTCTTCCTCTATTTGGCAAGCCATTCTACCTCTCATCCCTCCTTCCCCTTCCGGCCACATCGACTTCTGCGAATGGTGGCTTTCACATCAATCTAGTCTCCCGAAGACCTCTTCCCGTCCTCTCAACGGCCTTATCATCTGCGCGATGTGGGAAATCTGGAATGAGAGGAACAGTGAGAAATCTGGAATGAGAGGAACAGGAGAATCTTTCAAGGCCAATCGCTGTCTGCTGTCCAGGTTGTCGCTCGTATTAAGGAAGGCTTCGCTGCTTGGGTTGTGGTCCCTAACCCTGTAAACCCGTCTTGATTTCCCTCTGTATCCCTCTCCCAGTCTCCCCCCTCCTATACCTCTCTTGTAACTATATACAGTTTGCTCGTTTCTCCTTAATGAATCGGCAGTGCTCCTGTCCGTTACCTAAAAAAAAAAAGTTTCAGACCAAACAATATCTCATGGTCCAGTAAATTAAAATGCTCATGTACACATGACTTCATCTTGTTGGGTCATCCGAGTCAATTCTTTTTCACATGATTTATAGATTTATAGTACAGGTTTGAAGTCACAATTTTGCATTTTCGAGTTACTTATGGCTCTTCTACTGATGCAGATTCAATGAGCTGGGGTTTAGATATGAAAATTCTTACAAAATCCATTTACAAGGTAATTTGGGTGTTAGCTGCATGATCTAATTTGATGCACGGTACTTGTGTTCTGACTTATGAGCTGATACTGGAACTTTGTTTCAGATTGTAACTTCCATTTCTGAATGCTATCCAGTTATATTTTACATAAGAGATGTCCACCAATTCCTTGCTTGTTTAGACAAAGCATATATCATGTTCCAAGAAATGTTGAACAAATTATCTGGACGAGTATTTGTGATTGGTTCATACTTTGTTGATTCGGATGAGCATAGCATTGATGTTGATGAGGATGTCCGTGCTTTATTTCCAAGCATTTTGGAGACTAAGCCTCCCAAAGAAAAGATTGATCTCGACAAATGGAAAATCGATATGATCAGGGACAAGAGGAAAATCCGGTTTAACCAATATATACGCCACATTGAAGAGGTGCTCTCAGAAAACTGTCTGCAGTGTGATGACTTATCCTCGATCGAGTATGATCATCTTAAAGTTGTTGCAAATAACATAGAGGAAATCATGTCCCCCGCTGTCTATTATTATTTGATGAATCACAAGGACCCTAAATACAGAGATGGAAAGCTCATTATTCCTCTAGAGAGGTTAGAAAATTGTCATAATGATTCATTGTTAGCTCTGTCCTCATCTCTTTCTAACATGATCATTTCACAGCTTATCTGAGGGATTAAGCGTTTTCCAAGACAGCAACCCTTGGAAACATACTGTGGGAGCGAAGGGAAAGGCAAAGAAGGTATCCATCAATATTTTTTCTAGAAATAATTGCTTTTTTGCCACTCTCCAAGATGACATTTTACTATTTTGCCACTCTGTGTGTATTACATATGGGTTCATCTGTATGTATGACAGTGGGTCAGAGTGGCAAAATGGTAAGAACCAATGTTGAGAGTGGCAAAAAAGTACTTCATATTTTCCAAGTAGCAGCGAGTTACCTTTAGTAGTTTACCGATGCAATTAATTATAATTATTTGCATGTTTACCATCTCAACATAAAGAATAGTATAATTAATTATTTATATGTTTACAATTTTGACTTACAGAGCGGTCTAGACAATGAATACGAGAAGTGGATTAGGGCATCTGTTATACCTGCCAGCTCCATAGGGGTGAAATTTGACGATGTTGGGGCACTGTCTGAAATCAAAGAATCTCTTGAGGAGTTTGTCATGCTACCACTTCAGCGACCTGACCTCTTCAAAGGTGGTCTCCTGAAACAATGCAGTGGGATTTTACTGTTTGGACCACCTGGAACTGGGAAAACAATGCTGGCTAAGGCTATAGCAAATGAAGCTGGTGCTAGCTTCTTGAATATATCCGTGTCCTGCATCACGTCGAAATGGCATGGAGAGAGCGAGAAGGCCACACGGGCTTTGTTCACTCTGGCTGCCAAAATTGCACCAGCCATCATTTTCATTGATGAGGTGGACAGCATACTTGGGAGACGTCATTGCGGTGAAAGTGGGGTGTGGAGGAGAGTGAAGAATGAGTTCATGACTCACTGGGATGGACTGTTGTCGAAGTCCAACAAACAGATTCTTGTTCTTGCTGCAACAAACAGACCGTTTGATCTTGACGAAGCGGCTATAAGGAGGTTTGAGCACAGGTGCGTTTGAATGCTGGGCTTTCTTTTACAAAACCACTGTAATTTAGCTGTCTGTAGATGAGCTCCTTATGTGTCCCGCTATGTCAAACAGAATCATGGTCGGCCTCCCATCTTTGGAGAGTAGAGAGCTGATTTTGGAGAAGCTGCTGTCGAAAGAGAAGGTTGAAAATATTGACTTCAAGGAGCTTGCTGGAATGACTCAAGGATACAGCAGCAGTGATCTGAAGGTTTTTACACTATTATTATGTTCTCAATCTAGTGGTATTAGGATTTAGAAACTATTTATCCTCTGAATAGCTAAGGCCGTATTCCTTTTAACAGAACCTCTGCAAAACGGCTGCTTACCGCCCTGTCAGGGAGCTATTTCATGAAGAACAACAGAAGAAGAAAATACAAGGGAAACATTCAAAGGCCATTGCTCCAAGGCCGATAACCATGGATGACTTGAGGCAGGCAAAGGACAAGGTCAGTCCGTGGTGATCAATTTGCATTCTAGACGACTAGTTAATCTTAACACCACAAAAACAGACGGGTAAACCGTAGCACACTTAACACTACATGCAGGTTGCAGCAAGCTTCGCAAGTGAAGGCCCTCTCATGAATCAGATCAAGGAGTGGAATGACCTCTATGGCGAGGGCGGGTCTAGAAAGAAGAAGGAGCAACTGTCCTACTTCCTGTAGGATGCCAACCATTTGGGTGTATCCATGGTACCAATTATCTAACTTTTAGTTGTTAGCCTTGTTTGTGTCAATGTGGAGTACTGATTAGATGTTCAGCTAGGTGCATAGCTACCTGTTCCTTGCATCATAATTTAGAAGTATGAGCAGACTCTGGTTGGTACGCCGGAACTATCCCCATTTATGTAGGATTGAACTTAATTCATGTGGAATTTCTTGAAAATCCATATGCTTGCCGCCAATGTTTTGGCAAGCTAGAGAATACGCCAGGGACATATCAGTCTCTTCTTTTATCTACTTGTATTTCTGGAAAACAAAGGAAGTGCTCTCTCGGATGAACATTACTTTAATGAAATGATTGTTTAGAAATTGCATAGAGGTAGCTTGGATGAACCTTAAAGCTAATTCAAGTATATTTATTTACCAACCGGCGAGCGCCTGGCGTCGGACGTCCGGCCGGAGCGCTCGCGCCAGACCAGTCCCGACCGTCCGATCGCTGGCACCGTGCCAATCCTATCCGCCCCCCACGCTCCGTGTGCATACGCCCAGACGGAGTTGTTAGCTATACGTAGTTGATCAATTTTTCAATTAAAACTTCTGATTTTTGTATAAAATTCAAACTGTTCTCAAAATGTGTGGAATAAATTTCATAATTCTTCTAAAATCGAGAGCAACCTATTTTAAATATTTTTTTATTTTTATTTTTTTTTTCACTTTTTAAATTTTTTTGATGTAAAACTAGAAGAAGACACTTATGAAACTTACATCTACACTAGCGAAACTTGGCCGTGTGCTGATGAAATCTGATGAAACTTCGATGTAACCTGATGAAACTTGGATGAAACCTGTTGAAACTTGAATTGATCTGATGAAACTTAAAGAAACTTATATGAGACCTGTTGAAACTTGATGAAAGTTGCATTAAACCTGATGAAACTTGATAGTTCGGCAAGTTTAACGAATATGAAATCCAAGTTTTGTAAGCGAAACCCAAGTTTCACCAGGTGTGTTTAAAGAGTTATGTGGCAACATATACCTTGTTTTGTTTGTAAAAATACGAGGAACACGTTGGTGCAAACGGTTTGTGAATTGGAACATCCAGTCAAAAATCATGGTCATCTAAAGAAAAAATGCCGTGGGACCCACCCTGCATGCGGCACAGTGTGTTCCTGCGCGTTTCGTGAGCGCCGCGCATGCGTCCGGACCGCGCCGGCCTTCCGGCCTCCAGCCTTTCTGTTACCAATACTATGTTATCATTACAAATGGAAATGGAAATAATCTTCGTATGCCAAGTCCTCATGGGAATAACATTGAACCATATGGCGCGCGCAAACTTGAGAGAAGATCTGGTCGGGTTTAAATAAAACTTAGGCTAGCTGGCTAGGCAGCATCGGTTATTTGTTAACTTTTGGAGCTAATTCTTTTTTTTTTTTTGAAGCAAGGCAAAAGAATTGCCATGTATTAAATAAAGAGAGGGAGTTACAGGTTGGGGGGAGTTTGTGACCCCTCCCCCCTTGGGTCCGAGTACAAAAGGTTAACTAATTACAAAGGGGGCGCCTGCGGCCTCCCAGAGGCGCAAGTCATCAAGCAAATGGGTAAGAAAAACTAATGAAGGCCTGTCGACTAGGCGAAAGATGCGGTTATTCCGCTCAATCCAAATGTGCCAAATAATGGCCGTGACGACCGGGAGATCCTCGCGAGCGTTGGCAGTCCGAAGGATGAAGGCCCACCAGTCCACAAGGCAGCTGAAGTGAGGCCACCGTGAGGGGTCTAGGTAGGGCATTGTGAGCATCGCGGCGAGACGTCTCCAAATAAAACTACTAAAGTTACAAAGTAAAAAAAGATGCTCCGGGGTCTCCAAGTTGCGCCTGCAAAGGGGGCAAAAGTACTCGTTGGGCAGGTGACGACGAAGAAGGGCATCCGCAGTGAAAACTCGCCTGTGCAGGAGCGTCCAGAGGAAGAACCTGCATTTGGATGGAGCCCAAATCTTCCAGACCACACTCAGGGCAGGTCTGGGCACACGCCCTGAGAATTGCAGAAGATAGGCTGACTTGACCGAGAATTCTCCATTGGCAGTGAAGCGCCAAGAGAAAAGATCAGGAGAGGTCGGTTGAAGATGCACTTGGCCGATCAGACGGACAAGCGAGATGAGTTCGGGAATGAGTTGATGGGTGAAGTTACGCCTCAAGTCGGAAATCCAGCAATGGTTTGTTATGGCTGCGAGAACCGATCTGTTATGTCGGACGGAAGCTAGGAAAAGGTTAGGCGCCAAGTCCCGAGGCGCGGAACCCTGCAGCCAACGGTCATTCCAGAAGGAGACGGAGGAACCACAACCCAGGAAGATGTCAGTCCCAGCCCTGAACAGGATGTCATCGGCACCAAAAGAGGCTAGATCAAGAGAAGCCCAAATCGGCGCTGGCGAACGCCTGGAAAGCCAAAGCCAACGCAAACGAAGGGCCCTGCTGAATTTAATGAGGTCAAGCACCCCTAGCCCCCCAAGCGAGGTCGGAGAGCAGACAACTTGCCAGTTGATTCTGCC